>OMNV01029185.1:85250-193747 GCA_900303265.1 Brotula barbata | reverse complement strand
AAATGGCTTTTTTTATCCTATATTATTCTAAAATTGTTTTCATATAGGGGGTCAGAGGCTGCAAATGATGCGTGGTCCTCCTCCTCAGGGCACGATGGGCCCACCTCTCCCCAGGCCTCCTCCTAGAATGATGCCTCCTTTGATGCAAGGCCCAGTACCACAGGGTGCTCCTCAGTCCATCCACGTGTCACCAGCACCTCAGGTTTGTGTTTTACACTATTAAGTCAATCCAACCTTGTTGTTTCTCAACAACACATTGGCATTAATAATTCTATATAGATAAAGAATTTAGGCAGCTGCTTAAATGTTTATCATGATTACAATTGCGGTCACATAGAACTGCTCTCTAATGTATGTGCCTGTGTTAGCTTACACAGTGTTTTACATTTGGGTCATCTGTGTCATCCCTCCTTTCTACCCTGTCCTTCCTGTCTCTTTCAACTGTCAACTATCAAATATAGCAAAAAATCCAAAAAAACAAAGTGACTTCTGCTGAAATAACCAACCTGTGATGGAAAAAAAAAAACTCCAATTCACTAAAGTTTCATGCAGGCAATGTCTTTTTATCTTTAACTCCGTTTTCTCTTCTTTTTAACAGATGATTTCCGTATTTTCTGTGGTGACTTTGGAAATGAAGTGAATGACGACATACTGGCCAGAGCTTTAAGTCGATACCCATCGTTCCTTAACGCAAAGGTTGGATTATTTCTCTTTTTGTCTGATTTCCTTATTGTTCTGCATGAAATGTCTTATAGTCATCTGTGATTGTACAGGAACGTCACCACTACAGAGTGTGTAGTGTTTTTTAGTTTGTTTTAAAAAGATACATTTCAAGTTTTAATTCCCTGCTTTGTTGATATGCCATTTCTGATATTGCAGAACATTTACAAAATCACAACACCTTTAAAATGAGAGATTTAAATGATTGTTATTGTTTATTGATCACCAGTGGTGGGACAATGTCTGTTCAAGAATACAAGAATACCACAAGGGCCTCTGGTGTAAACTGTAATTAAAATAAGTGGAGAGAATAAAGCTGAAATGAAAAGTTTTAAAATGGATTGTTTTCCTTATTGTCATTAGGTGGCCAAAGGCTGCGGCTTTGTGAGCTTCAAAGATCCCAATGACTATGTGAGAGCCATGAGAGAGATGAACGGTGAGACACCAGGCTGCTAAGCCCTATGTATATACATATGTGATTGGATTAAGAAATCGGTGCCTTTTACACATTTTACAGTTGAAGCATTAAAAAGCTAAATTTGAAGCGTTTTAGAAAAATGTTTTAGAAGAAACACGTGGCACCATTTGAGAATGAATATTCAGTAGTTTCATAGATTTTTAACAATAGTTTCCTTAGTGTCTTAATTTTTTGCCATCAGTCTTTGGCATGATGCAAAACATGCAGTTTGTGAACAAGTTAAGAACACTGTGGACATGCTGTAGCTGTAGGCATGTGAACAGAAGGATTTATCAAGCTAAATATCACGTTTTACCACTGCATAATCGCCAGACTAACAACTGTTGTGCAGTTGTGTTGTGTGTGTGTTTCCAGGGAAGTACGTCGGGAGCCGTCCCATCAAATTGAGGAAAAGCATGTGGAAGGATCGCAATATCGAGGTGGTACGCAAGAAACAAAAAGAGAAGAGAAAATTGGGCCTCAGATAGTGTACATGTGTGCGAGAGAGAATGTGTCCAAGTGTGTCAATATGACGATTTATTTGATGTGTCTACTGAATAAATTTGCTGAGCATGTGTTCCTACACTTGACAGATTTTCTGTTTTCATCACAAACAATATTCTCACAAACTGTTTTCAAGATGCTGAGTTGTAAATTAAACTGTGAAGCTTCTAGCCTTAGTCATGATCTGTTCGCCACCAGATAGTAAATTTTTTCTGTAATGCACGACTTGACTGATTCTTCATCTTCCTTTCATCCTCTTATTATTTCCGTATTGCATATGTGAATGTGTACATTAAGTCATTACTTAGACCATAAGCAACCCATCCCCCCATGCAAGCAAAGCAAAGATAACAAAGTACATGCATAACACACCTTGCAACACACCATACATTTTTCTGTTTACCAAAATGTGCTGGACAAATAGTATCCAACATTACGTCTGGAATTGTGTGGAGGATTAACTAGAAAAATTATGAATTTCAATCACAGATCACCAACCCACTTAAAGAGTTTACAAACCAGTGAGCCCATTTAAGATTAATTATGTATAATTATTATGGTGCACATTGGAGGATTGAGGGTGAGGTTGGGCGCTCTCTTTAGGAGTTCTTCTGTGGAACCTTGATGGTCACCTGACATGAAAAAGAAAAATAATTTAAAGGACAAGAACTTGTGATTAGCTTGATCAGGGTTACTGAATTCAAATTTACTTCTGGAAAAACTTAAAACCTGTTATTTGCCATTTTGTAAAAATGTATGGCAATGTATAAAAACTAAAAAATAATTTTTAATTATCCAAGGTACCCTAAGACAGCATGGGCTTAAAAATCCCACCGCAAAAATTTGAATAAATTATTTTTGTGATCTGCTTTTGTTCCATGTATGATGAAACTAAAATTAGTAGTAGTATCTTAATGTAGCAGCATATTTATTGTCCACACATGGAAATTTTCTACACAGATTTGATCGGAAACATCACAATAAAGAACAATACAAGCAAATAACAACACTTGTACTCTGTGAGGGCTCAGCTCTGGTTACTGACCAGGTAGACAACACATACCACATACTGCAGCAGGAGCATTCATTCCCTCTCTTTGGCTTCTCTTCCCTACTGTCTCTCTCTTTTTACTGAGCTTGTCATAATCAAGCAGAAATGCCAAAAACAAATCCCATGCATTGCATTGCATTCTGTATGCAAGTCTATAGTAAAACCAGACTTATACCGATAAAATACATTAAAAAAATTAATATTCATAAATAATCTTAACTACACCAGCTATCCAATTTCAGCTCAGGGGAATTTGATGTTTATGTGTTGTCTGTACCAATATAGGCTGCATATTTACCGTTTTGACCTCAGTGTAGTTGTCAAGGCCATACTCTCCCATCTCTCTGCCTATTCCTGACGCCTTGTAACCTCCAAATGGAGCCTGAGCCCCAAACACGTTATAGCAGTTAATCCTGTGAAGGACACACACATACACACCAAAATTTAATATAAACTTACAAAACAGAGAACTTAGGTTAAAGTATATTTTATATCCACTACAACACTAGTTCTGCACACGTGCAAGTCTTAGGTTAACCTGTAATGAAATGCTTCCTGCCGGTGTGCTTCAATCCTAACACATTCAGAAGGAGTAGTGAGCCACCCGGCAGGAACCAAACCCACGTTTTAAAGCAGTTCTTGCTCCAGAATTTCAAACTTGGAAGTCAACTGGGGTTACTCAAAGAAATTCATTACAGACACATAAACAGCACATTCTGCTGTAATGGTGAGGAAAGTGCTGGTTGTTGGGATTGAGGACACAGTTTTCAAGTGATTCTGAAAGTTTGTGGAATGGTTGGATGGCCCATTATACAGTATTTTGCTGTCCATCGGAATGCAGCGTAGGATAAAATTATTTATTTATTGATCCGCTGAGTAACTATCGAGGTAGAATTTGGTCTATGTTCAGATAAATTTGATAAACTATTGTCTTTCATGATAATGAAGCAATGAAGCCCTGACCTTGGTGGATGTATTAATTCTGAGAGGTAAATATCTAATTTTCCATTTTCTTGCAGGAATGTGAGAGCAGTTGTACTTCCAGCAGCAGATGATACCAAATCACTAAATCCTCACATCTAACTTAGGAAATCTGTATTAACATGAATGGTTAATTATCAAAACAGGAGGCAGTAAAATTATTTAAGTTTTCAGCGTACCAGACAGTGCCGGCACGCAGCCCATTGGACACATAGTTAGCCTTATCAATGTCCTTCGTAAACACAGCTGCTGCAAGGCCATATTTGGTGTCGTTGGCTCTCTCCAGCACCTCCTCCAATGTTTTAAACTTCAAAATCTGCATCACTGGACCAAAGATCTGCAGGAGAGGACACATAACACAGAAAAAAGACTGAAGGATAGGTTCAAGTAGGACGCAAATTTACAACCAAAACACCATGGCTCAGTACATTGTTGAAGCAATTCGCTTCGCGGTCCTCTCCCAGTGGAGGGCACTTTCACCATCACTGATACATTCTATATTGATGGTGAATTGCACTATAGTGATCAATGTCTTGCACACTCTACTGTGATTCTTTATTAGTGGGCCTTTCCACAGTGCCGCTTTAGGGAGGATCAAAATGATCCTGAAAGCTCAGGGTTTGATTTTAATCATCGGAAAGTTAAAACACTTGAAGAGAAAAGGTAACGCTCTGTGCCTGAATTTTTGAAGTTCAAGTGAAATGAAGACGCGCTGGACATCTTATACACTAAATGCATCAATACTGCATCACTCATCAGTCATCTGCGACTTACTATAATAACTGCAAAACTCACCGTGGAATCAGTTGTGGACTTAGGCATTTAGTTTATATTGCTCCAGATTTTACTGTCAGAGGATGAAATTATCACACGATGCTGCGGCGGGACTGTTATATACCTCCTCCCTGGCAATGGTCATGTTGTCCTGGACGTCTCCAAAGACCGTTGGCTGGATGAAATATCCCCTGTCAGCAGCAACCCCACCCCCACACATTAGTTTGGCTCCCTCTCTCTTCCCAGTGCTGATGTAACCTAGGATCTTGTTAAATTGCTCTTGATCCACCTGCACAACAGGTCAGAGAATCAGGAACATGCCATTTTCACATTTCTCATTTTCCACGTGGCTATATATACAAAAAGTGAAAAATTTAAATCAAATAAACACAAACATCGCTTGGTTGCCACATATAGTTGACACCAGGAAGACCACAAAAGTGGATTGGCCATTGAATCCGTAATTGGGCATATTGCACTACTAGGTATGTAATCTGATGCAATCTGTCATTGATCAGACGGAGGATTGTAGCCTATAAATCCAGGATACCAACATATTTTTAAACACTGTGGTATTTTAGAATCAATGGTGCATTTGGTGAGCTGTAAAAAATTCTTGAGCAAGTGAGTGTTTTCAATACCTGAGGTCCCTGCTCGGTATTTAGGTCAAAAGGGTTTCCCACCACACGTTTCTTAGCTCGCTCTACACTTCGCTCAACAAATTCATCATAAACATCCGCTTGGACGTACGTCCGAGACCCAGAACAGCAGCACTGGCCTTGGTTGAAGAACAGAGCGAAGTGGGCCTGCTCCACTGCATCTTCCACTGCACAGGAAAGACACACAACCTTAACTCATGCGAAATAGGAAGCATATGCATTTTACCTTTTGGTATGCCACTTCTCCTTTCTTCTCGTCGTCACGAGAGCCAATTGAAAAGATCACATACAGCTCTATCTCTGAGGTCATTATTTTCCAACATCATCGCATTCCATCTTGACACGTACAAGGTGCGTCAGACAGGATGATGTTGGGACTCTTTCCTCCAAGCTCAAGGGTGACTTTCTTCAGATTGCTGCTTCCTGATGCTTGTTGGATCAGATGACCGACCTGCAGACAGGAACACACAAATGCTGAGTCCAGTATAAAATATAAACCTATCTTAGTCGCTGTCATTGTGTTTAAGACTGAGCGGCAACAATGAATAAATAAGAGCTAATGTACTGTCAGCAGGACATCATCCACTATTAGATATTATGCTGCTTATTATACAGCTATTTACCAAAGAAACAAACAACTTCACACAATATATTAATGTTTAAATAAATGTATAACTAATTACAAGGTTCTGTTGAGAAAATGTGTTCCACTGTATGCATTTGTAAACTTGTGAGTATCCTATGGAAAAAAGAAAATGCAAAGCTTTCAAGCTTTTGTAGTGAAACTGGAAATGGGTGAACACAGCCCTGAACATGCTACACTAAAACCTTTCATGTTAATGTACCATTAACAGTAATTAATGTCACAGACACAAATAGTTCTACCTCTGTGGATCCGGTAAATGCCACTTTATCAATATCCATGTGCCTTGCAATGGCAGCACCTGCTGATGGTCCCAGACCAGGGAGGATGTTCACGACACCTTCAGGAAAGCCCACCTGTACATACACAAACATATCCAACTCCACACGTTCAATATGTAGCATATGATATTTCCATGTAAGTATACATATACTGTATTTATTTGATCTATTTACTGCTTTTATGTACCTCCTTAATAAGGCTGGCTACGTAGAGTGCTGTGAGTGGTGTCTGCTCTGCAACTTTCATCACCACTGTGTTACCAGTTGCCAGTGCGGGACCAAGTTTCCAGGCCTGCATAAGCATGGGGAAGTTCCACTAAAAAGGGCAGAAAGAAATGTGTCACAGGTCATTGATTTCTACTGATTGAGACAGATCCCTATACTGACTGGGAGAGCTTTATATTGATCCAATCATTAAACCAGTTATTTAAAATCAATATCAGACTACTGTGTAGCCTTGCCTAAATGCTACAAAGCTGGGAGTGCTTAATATTAGGTCTATACCAAGCAAGTCATTTTTGTCCTTGACCTACTTGACCTAATTCTAATTTTGTACATGATAGTCCATTTGAGATGAAAGGTGCCAGCATGCGAGTCTTCTTTTAAGACTCGTTCCAGCAGGCATCATTTGGTGATTTGAATATCACTGTATTGTGCTCCACAAATTATACCATTAATGTTTTACAGACCAAAATACTGTAGTACTATAACGTAACAGTAAATATTTACTTTAGCTAGTTGCCTCACTAAAGTGCTAAATTTAACCACACCAACTTAAAGCCACACCGACAATCCTTTAAACAGTTCTGTCACACAGTTATGTGCCCTATTTGAAAATATTGATCTGATTCAACATTAATCAACCCACTCAACCAAATTCAGTGTATGCCCTTCTGGTGTATCAACAAGGGTGTTGATGTTTCTGGAACCTTTGAGAGGGATGTGGGCCTCTGACAATTTCTGTTTTCTTTGACATGTCTTAACCTGTAGACCTATAAATTTTATCAACACTACTGCTATCAGGTCAAGTCACGTGTTTTGTATAGCCCAATCTCGCATACAATGTCTCGAAGGGCTTTAGAGGACCACATAACGACAAGAACTGTTCCTGACCCAACCCAAAGCTCTCTATGAAAACAAGGAAAAACATTTGTCCATGTCACCAGGCTTAATGTTCGACTACTGATAGCTTATCAGTACCTACTGGGTCATATTTGCTATGGTAGAACAACAAACAAAAGCCAACTTAAGCCAACTTAAAAACTGAACCAATTTCCTGTGCCTTTAATTTCTCTATTGTTTATTTATATATTTATTCAACTTGTTTTATATTTGTGACTGCAATGAAACTGCAATAACTGCTGATTCTCTGCTGAGATTTCTCCTGATGAAGAGATCTCTACGGACCTTCAGTCTGAAAGATCTCCAATGATTCCATTAGCTTCTACAGGTGTAGTCACACCTCTGTATTCTTAGACACAAATGCAGAGAGCAAGATAGAGTGTGACAGTGCGAAAAGCCCATGGTTCTCCTCTTTCCCCCTCACTGCACTTATTGGCCCTCATTCCTCAATTGTGGGAGCTACATCTTTTCTTTGTCCTGCATTCTTTCAGTGGTACCTTCTTACTTACAAGTAGGAGTTTTGCACAGCGCACAAAAATGTTTCGCATTTCTTGGAACTTTGGAGTGTTTAATTATGCTTGGCACTGATAATCAATGACTAAAGAACGCAGTAAACTTAAGATGATGTAGGATTCATTAACAAACCTGCTGGGCTAAGTCAAGTTGGGTCATAAAACGGATATTTCTTATTTCCTATTGCTCCTGTGGCTTCAGCTACACAAGTGACAAAACAGGCAAATATTGATGACTGAGGTCCATTGTCTACAAATCAAATATTTGGATAAGGTTTACAATATTTTTCTCAAGTTTAATTTATTTAATAGTTAAAATCATACATTACACCATAAATCTAAAGTGATGTTTCTGTTTTGTGACAGAATATTTTTTTCAGTTTCTGTTTCAGGGAAAAGAGGAACATTTATTTGTCTTTTTTCTAAGAAGTCCAATCATTTAACCTCTATCTCACCGGTATGATTTGTCCACACACTCCAACAGGTTCATGTCTGGTGTAGCAGAGATAATCTCCATCAATGGGAATGGTTTTTCCCTCCCATTTATCAGCCCATCCTGCATAGTACCTGCATGCACACAAGCATGCACACACACAGACACACGCATGCATACACACCAGTTATAACAGTACCATTGTGACACATTTAACACAAAGAAAATTCTTATTCTGTAGAGTCCTCGATGTCATTATCCCGTCAATATCTCTGGATAGAGAGAGATCACAGTTACTTCAAAGTGGAAATATAGGCTTTAAAAATCTCACTGTTAAAATCATGGGACCATGTTGTCTGAATGTGACCACCATACATATGCCAAGAAGAATTCCAAAACCTGACACATTCCCTGTGGATCTTTAGACTTGAACAGCTGATTTAGGACAACAATTGTAAATAATGAACTTAACATTTGCTGATGAGACCTGGCCCGTCAAACATCTCATCACAAAGCTGTTGGACGTGGTTGAGGTCAGGCAGCTGTGCAGGCGAGTCAAATCAATTTTTATTTTTTTATTACTATTATACTTTTTATAGACTCGTTTTCTTTATGGGAGCCTTGTCCTTTACTTAGACAAACAGCAAAAATACTACTGTCTACAATATTATTTTGGCCATAGTGTGTATCATGGCTGATTTTATTTCTACACTCTTACGGCGACACGGTGGCGTGGTGGTTAGCACTGTTGCCTCACAGCAAGAAGGTCATGGGTTCGAATCCCGGGGTTGATTTCCGCACCTTTCTGTGTGGAATTTGCATGTTCTCCCCGAGCCTGCGTGGGTTTCCTCCTGGTGCTCTGGTTTCTCCCACCCACAAAAACATGAATGTTAGGTTAATCACTCCTGCCGTTGTCCCTGACCAAGAAAAAGGTAGAAGATCTCGATTTGGTCCCTGAGTGCTGTTGTGTATGTGTGTTTGCATGTGTTGGCTAGGGCAAGGGGATCAATATAGTACCATTCTTCTTCTTATCTTAAAATCTGATTAATGGAACTCAAGAAAGCCTTCAAACAGTGCATTTTGTTTCTTACCTGAGACATTTAACCACAACGGGTATATCAAAGGAGTAGGCCAAGGCATATGGCTTTCCATTGTCCAGGGTCTCCAATTCCTGTGGTAACGACACATTATCGATTTCATACGCCGATTCACACAAACACACACATTTTATGGAACATCCCAGAAACACAATCAGCTCAGACTTTTCCAAACATAATATATACATTTTTAAAATTGACAGTGAATTGAGCAGTACCTGACAGACATTAACAAACAGAGTAAAAACAAAACAAACAGGATCAAAATTCTCATATCGGTCGATATCAATAATTATGGATTATTTTTTTTCTTTTATGAGCTTTCATTCATTCTACTCACAGCAAGGTAGCTGGCATCTTTCTCAATAGCATCAGCCAATCGGTTGAGCAGCACCCCACGGTGAGAGGCGTCCATCCGTCGCCATGGTGAGCCCAGCCTAAAGGCATTGCGCGCAGCTTTCACCGCTTTGTCTACATCTGCCTGCAAATTTGGAACACAGAAAAAGATAAATTCAAAGGATCATTATTTGTTACATACCAAGAAGTACAGAGTATAATGCACAATGACATGCAAGAAGTATATAATGTATATTCTACCAAGACATTGGACAAAACCATTCATACCCCATTAGGAATTGTAAGAAATAGGAGGAGGGGAAGACAAAGGAGATGGTCGTAGACTCCCTCAGGTCAAAGTCTCCCTGTTACCATCCAGGGGGAGGACGTTTAGGTGCTACATATACCTAGATGTCCACTTGTACAATAAAGTGTGATGACTTGAAAACACAGAGCCTGTACACAGTGAGTCGGATTCAGCTCTACTTCCTGAGGAGGCTGAGGTCCTTTGACACCCACCTGAGAGAACTAGTACTTTGCTCAAGAAGAGTGGGGCAACCGTCCAGTTGAGAAGTGTCAAAATCTCATTCAAAGCTACAGAAAGTGCTGCATTGCTGTTTGTATAGCTATGCACACAAAGATACGATATACTATATACAGTATATCCATACAAATACAATGAATTATCAAAATAAAAAAACAGTTCTGGTGGTAAATTAGTAAGCATATAATACAACAAATGAAATAAATGTGTGTGAGAATCTAATGCTCTAGTTGTTACGAATTACCGTTCAATAGATAGATAAGTGGAAAAGAACTGTGAAAACTGCATTGGCAAGCCTTCTCTGACTGTAATGAGTATAACATGCAGAAACAAAACATCTAAATCAAGATCCTTGTATGCAACCTAAAACAAACCTGTCTCTTTTTTTATATCACTATCCTACATTGTTATTTAATTTATAGCTCCTCTTGCCCAACTGGCTGTTCAAGGAGACCAACAAAGCTTTGGGCTGGGTTGGGAACCTTTTACGTTGGCTTGTAAAACCTTTTGCAACGCTACATGTGATATTGTGTTGTACAAACAAACTTGACCTGTCATCACTTGGTTGATACAAAGGTACAATTTACTTTCAGCCTGTGCCCTCTGCTGCATGTCATGTCCTCCGTCTGCCTTACCGTTACCGTGGTATATGCAGAAAAATGTGTTCTTTCAGTGCTTTTTGCATTTAATGCACTAGAGGTGGAGAAAGCAAGGTGAAGATAGAATCTTGAGATACATGTTTTGACAGACATCTGGAATTTGTCAGACGCCAACAGTTCACATGGGAGGCGTCCTTACTATCCTTAATGGCTCTACCGAGTAGTAGGAGGTAGCGATGCCTTCAAGGGAGGGCAGCAAGCAGCCAATGATTTTCTGTGTTTAATCACTATTATCTGTAGAATCCTGTCTACTATTGAGATGCAGTATGTCAATATGTTCTTGGTACGGTATGGGTTCTCATTGGTTTGTTTAAACGCATGCAAAAATGACGAAATGTCCACTCTTTCAAACACAAATGGATTTTATTACTTACAGTTCACAGGGTTTCCAAAAACAAAAACAACAGTTTGAGGCAGTGCTGCAGCTGAGAGACAGCAGCCTTGGTCTACGTTTTAATAGTGTTTGTATTTGGCCTTCTTTGGCCTTTCCTTTCCTCCAGAAACAACTGTCAGCTAGAGGGGTCTGCATAAGACCGACAGGGCCTCTCGGTCAGGAGGACCGTGTCAGTCTATAATTCTGCTTTTGGTACACCAGTCATAATGCACATAAATCCAAAGTCCCTCCTATGCTCTCATCTGAGTCTTTGCTTCAGTCATGTTCGAGGAGAGTCCAGCCGGTTGGCTATACTGCAGCGTTAGGGCTAAGTGGCTCATGCCAGGTTTTGGTTATAATCATCACACACAGTTTCAGACAAAGCAGTTAAAAGCAATCTGTAGTTGCAGCTCGTCTATTTTATTCGTGATGGATCTGGCATTTGTGAGAGGGATGCTCAGCAGCGGAGGTTTGTGTAGTTGCTTTCTTCGCCTAGCACCTAGGCCTAACCGCTATCCCCTCCTCTGCTTTCTCTCCGTGTGCCGTCTCTGCTAGCTGGGCCACCTTACAGTCCACAGAGATCTCGATGGTGTCAGTGTCCTCAAGTATGTTATGAGCCTTCTGAAAGTCTCTAGCAACATTTTAAATTGTACTGTAATCCAAAATCCGCTCAACAAAGATTCACTCATGAGAGCAAAAACACAAAAAAAAGCACTAAAACCCGAGAGGAAAGAGCCACAGCACTTGTGTGTGCCGCTGCGTAACGCACTCCGAGTTATAAATAAGTTCTGCAAGATAGATGACCATTTAATATGAAACTCCTATTTGGCAAGGAACTCACATTCCTAAAGACACATATTCATAGTAACATGCAGTGAAGCGCTATTCGAGAGGCAAAACTGTTGATAAGGCTGAGGGGCCAAACAAGTTTGATAATGGGATGGGAGTGCCATTTCCTTTCTCTGACCACATTTCGGGATTATCCTTGATTTGTCTCACTATTGCAACTGGTTGCACTCTGAAGCAAGAACAGCTCCAGGAGCAGAGGCTACAGTGATAAAAACCGCATCAAACTCCACAACACTCCTTTATTTGGAAGCAGTCATTCATAAATGCACAAGAAGAGGGTTGTGTATATTTGACAGGTTCAGAATAGTTTTTAATGGATTAAGATTAAGTTTAGCAAGTTAACAGCTTGTCAGGTGACAGCCTGGTGCTCCACACTGATAACTATTGAGTTCCTGTAGTCTAAAGATATTTGGTGAATGAATAAACTAGACCAATTCCTTGTTTGCACAAAGATATTTGAGGACCTTCAGCGGCTGTGAATGCTGAATCATTTGTTTGCTTGATGATTACTAACCAAATGGAGAGCAGCAGTGTTATTAGGGTTGTAGGGTTGTGAAAATCGATTCACACAAGAATCACAATTGTACCACTGCTGATTAAGCATCGATTCACAAATTCCAATAATCGATTCACATTTTTCAGTCTTTTGTTATTTGAAGTCTGAATTTAGTTATTACTTGAAGGTGTGCACTGTGCATCTTATCTTTGCAAACATTTTGTATGAGTTATCCATTGGACCCTTTGTCTCAAGGCCGCTTTGGTTTCCTATTGACCAGGTGAAGTAACTGAAACATTGAGCTGTAAATGTTTACATTTGACCAAATGTGGGAATGAAATCTATAATGCATTGAATTGAGAATTGATTTTAAATCTAAAATCAAATCAGTTTGAATCACAAATCAATTTTGTATCAAATCGTGACCCCAAGAATTAGAATCGAATTGTGAGATTTTGTAAGTCGCGCACCCCTAAGTGTTATCCAAGTGAATCATGAGCTACAATGTAGACACCAACCATTCCATCGTTGCTTTTTATTTCCTACTTATGTGAAATGTCACTGTTGTTGCTGTTATGCCACAGGGCACAACACAAGTTTTTAAGTAGGTTATGCCTACAAATTTACATAATGAATCAAAATGTCCTGAGTTGACCCCTTTACCTCATCAGCCTCGGCAACTTGACAGATGACCTCACCGGTTGATGGGTTGGTGGTTGCGAAGGTTTTGCCACTGACTGCATCCTGCCATTGGTTGTTGATGAAGAGCTGAAATGTGAGTACGGATATGGGATAACATGTTTAAGCACAACAGCAAAATACTTTCTTCCTGTCTTAGTCAATACAATCATTTCAGCTGAATTCCTACTGAAATCATATTACATTATCAAATCAATGCAGTCCAACTTAAGAAATATTTTTAGTTATTGAAAAGGTTTCAGTTTTGGCTTCAAAGAATATATTACAAAATAACAAAGCTGTGTAAGGAGGAGAAGGTTGTGTTGCAACAGTTGAAGACAGTTGTAATTTTGGGTGCGTTCCAACCTGCAGTGTGATACGGACATAAAAAGATGATTTGATGTCATATATCATAGTGTAACTTTTATTGGATTACATTGTCTGAGTACCAAGCAGAAGAGCTCAACGGCAAAGTAAATTGCCAAGTTAGTTTGAAAGCTTCAATGTTATCATTTAGAAAACGAAATCATTTATGGCTACAAGGCCACAACTTAAAAAAACATAGGAAAGGACAGAGATATATAGAGGTGGTTATCTAATTGTGATGATGTGTCAATAATCAGGCTAATGTTATCAATCTGTGTGTAGAGTGCAATAGGAGCTGTATCATGCCCTCTCTCTTGTTGCACTTCGATCCATTTGGACATCAGTCAGTCTTCCCTTTATGAGGATCTGACATACGCAGACCCATAATACAGTTCAAGCTTTAATTGGAGTAAAACACACGTGGCACTCTGTAGAACTGAATGCTCATTCGGCGGTGCAACAGTTGTTGTAGATCAGTGGGAAGAGAGTTATTTCAAAACAGGCAAACCAACACTAGTTGCTGCCTCTTAGTGGAAGTGTGACGCACTTCACAAACTGAAGCTGCCAATATATGAGGATTGTGTACTGGGGTGGTGCCGTTGGAAATAACATTAAATCGTTTATATAACAGTGGTATGGTATTTAGTCCAGGAGAAAATCCAACATAACGGAGAGTGGCAAGACCGTAAACTTGCTGTCGTCACTCTTGATATTCTCCTTAATACAGTCATTTTGATTAAAAACAGTTACCTTCTTATAGTGAATCTCTGGTTCGGGGTTCGGTGCAGGGATAGCGGCTGCAGAGTAGCGACATACTGAGGACCGGTTGAGTCCGAGAAAAGTTCGAGAAATCACAGTGCGGATCATGCTTGCTCCCACTGCAAGCCCGTGGGTCTTCAGACGGTGGACCTACTGCGCATGCGCCCTTCGAGATCAACGCCTTATAAACGTGAACCTGATTCCGTAAAAAAAAAACCCTGCAGAAATATTCATGAAAGTAAAAACACAAGCACAAATTAAAGGCAAACACAAAAATAAAAATAGGACGAGGCTCCACGTATAAAAATGTACGGAGGACCGGAAGTCCCGAAAGGTGATATTTATTTTCTTGTGCGCACAAGTTATGATCTTCGAGGAATCTTTCTTGTTCTACATTAATGACAGCATGCATCTCTTTGATGTCTCCAAAATCCATAGGGACAGACGACTTACGACTAATTTCTACATTTGTGAATGGGTAACTCGTCCATGTAATGCTTACCCAAACAAGGTAAAAACTAGCAACTTTTCAGGAAGTTTAAACAATCTTAAACAGAGATTATAAACTATTTTTACTATTGTTCTCTTCATAATAACGCGAGGTTAATAATTCACTCTTAAATTAATTGAATTCTTTAAATTCTTTCGACTCCCTCCAACAATCCGCTCTCTTTCTTAAATCAATATTTTGTGTTTTTATTGATTTTGTTGATCGATTTTGATACTAGATAGTATTGCTACTACTACTACTTCTAATAATAATAATAGTAATAGAATATAGGCTAATAGGGGTGGGCTGGCGTTATACTTGATAATACTATACAGCTATGGGACATTATGTAGTTTGAACTGGATGAACTGTTAGAGAGGGGACCAGGCCTAAAAAATGGCTACATGCCTATAAAGGCTTCAGTTTGATGAAATATATCTCACAAAACCTGGGAGTCTATCAGGGTGCATTCATCGACCACATTGTTTAAAAACTCCAAATAAGTTGTCAACTGCCTTTAGGTTGAATCTTAAAACATAAAACACACAACACATTATTTTAGAAAAGTATTTTCATTAGGTTCTTTTTGTGTCTTTGTCTGTGCTTTTTGAGCTGCTGTGGCACTGAAATTTCCCCAGTGTGGGATAGACAAAGTTAATCTTATCTTATCTCAGTAGCCAAATATTCGTATTTGTCAATGTAAATAACTGAATGCTATTGTGCCGGTGTGCTGACCCCTGGTGGATATTTTTGTATCCACAGCTCGACTCTGATCTTGATACAGAGCGACCGATGCTGAGGGACTGTTTCCATGCTTAGGACATGAAAGTCCTTCATCACCCCTGAAGTTCTTACCACTGAAAGTCTGTGTACAACAGATAGACAGTGCCACAGATAAGAGATGATGATGTTATAATTATTGAAGAATTTGAACAAAACATTTTGAACAGTATGTTCTGTATCTGATTGGACGGATCATGTGACGTGATGAGAGCAATTTGGCCCTTGCCCATCACCGATTTTTTTGGTCTCAGAGAAATGTTTGTCTGGAAATGAAAATCAGCAGACATTGTGAAGGCTGACTTTTTAAAATTGGTTTTCTGGTTACATAAGTTGTAGCACAACAGCGTAAAGGGGTGTGGGGAACCTGTGCATTTCTGTGGATACATGTAGCATCTTGTTCTCCTTATGGTTGAGAATACTAAACTTGTTCCATTGTTTTCTCCCTGTTTTTACACATAGTGAGGCGGGACATCCCTGCATCTGCTGCGACCAAACTGATATGTGGAGTCATGGGGACTATACGCTTGGTGGCAGGTAGGGTCATAGCCCTTCACCTCTGATAATCACGTCACAAATCAGCGTAGTTGAAAGGAAAGAGGTTCAGTTTTTGGCAGCAAGTGCTCATAGACAGGCTATGTTGCTGTATCTTGCTGTGGAAGACACTTCAGTATGGCATGTTGCTGAATTTACTTTGCATTCTTTAAGGCACGTATCTGGTTGTCATCACAAAGAAGAAAAAGGTGGGAGATCTGTTAGGCCATGCTGTGTGGAAGGCTCAGGATTTTGATGTCATCTCCTATAAGAAGACTGTGTTACACCTAACGGACAACCAAGTAAGCCTTGTGTCTTATATTTTACTTTCTTATTTCTATTTAATTGCAGAGCACCTGACTGTCTGCAAAGGGTCTCTTGTTGCAGCAGAGTTAAATGTAATATTCTTCACTGTTTTGAAAAGCTTGTTATTTTTTGTGTTGGGGGACAAATGTCTGAGGGCCAGTTTGACTGCTCTGTGACCACCCCTTGTTGTTCCCATGCATCTTGAAAATCTCAAATTCCTGAAAGGCAAGGTAAAGGCACGTTCTCCTGGTTGGTTTATCTGAAGGGTTTGATAAGAATTCACTCCAGTTGTTTACCTGTGAAACTTACCTTTAGGTAGTCTGATCCATAGCACTCTGTGACAGATGCAGTATTAGTTGAATTTGTTCTTTTCTGGGATGGTTCTTCATAGTTATGATAGTTTGCTAGTTAGTTAGTTAGTTAGTAATGGCTATAGACTTGGTCTCTGGTCAAACAGTCTCCTTTAGCGCTATGCAGCTATAACATATGGGGGGACATGGGGGCTGGGTAGGTAACAATTTGGTTTTGTTCAGCTATATCAGCCAATCGGCTGTTACTGCTGATCAACTCGAAACCAGGAGGAAATTGCTACTCGCTAGAAGATGCTAGATTGGATGAGCAGCAAATAATTTCAAAATAAAGAAAAATATGCATATATTATTTGCTTCGATGTGACTGGGAGACATTGCAGAAAGCTAAGAGTGTGATTTGGTGACTGTTTACACATCAAGTGAGAAATTAGCTAATTACGGCAGCAGGCCGAACAAATGTTAATTAAAGTTGTGTGTTCTTATGATAGAAGATATTTAATTCAGTGGGAAAATTCATCCTGTTCATAGAATGGCACCTGGGATCGAATCCCCAACCTTTTTGCTATGAGTCAACTGCTAAATGCTGTGCCACCATTATGTCAGGAAAAGAAGTAATGTCAGTAATAACAATATGTTGTTGCTTTAGCATAGCTAGATGGGGATTTAATTGCATCTATTGATAATCTATCACAGGATAAATGTGCTGGATTTTATTGTTGCAGAAATATGTTCCGCCCCCCAATGTTAAGAGGTCATTTCAGAGACAGAACAGTACTTTGTACCATCTGAACTATGAGGACCATTGGGAAACACTCGCATGCACAAGTCATCATGTCAATATGATTATGCTAGTTAGTTCTTCCATCATTCTTTCTAGAACAAAGTGTAATAAGTGTGGACAGTATGTACACCTTTTGTACAGGGGTTCAATTAATTTGTCTCAGTCTTGTTGTTGTTTTTTTATGTATCACTGTATCACTTTGCTCTATTGATCTCTTTCAGATGCAAGACAACAAGACATTGTTGTCCATGATCAACAATGTTCTTCATACAGATGGTCTCTACTTTGCAGCAGACTATGACCTAACCCACACTCTGCAACGACTGGCCAACACCAGCCCCGAGTTCCAGGAAATGAGCCTTCTGGAGAGGGTGAGTTTTCAGAGGAGGTTCTGTTTTCACCTCAAAGAACAAACGCTGTGAGGAGTAGAATGTCTGCCATCAGAACTAAATGGTCCACTTGAATTATTATTCGACTTCGCTTAGATTTTAGTAGTATAGGCAACACATAAATAACACGTGAGCCAAGTACTGCTTAAAATATCACCCACATTTCATACTGATGAAATTTACAATCAGATTACAACAGGTCTTTATTTTTTTACTGTATAGATGACATGCTTGTCTTTTTTGCCCCTTATTGACACATTAAAGCTTTGTTTGATGAATTTGTTTTGACCACTTCAGTCTTGGTGGAGGTAAGAGCTCTATTATGTTCCTAGTTTAAATATAGTTTGTTTAATCTTGGTTTCTTTTCCTGCTTCAGGCAGATCAGCGGTTTGTTTGGAATGGCCACCTTTTGAGGGAATTCATGGCACAGCCCGAGGTGAAAAGCACTTTTTTGAATTCACAACACATACATTCAGTCAGGAAAACTAACAATTCATCTAACATCCACTCTTATCTTACAGTTACACAAGTTTGTTTATCCTGTTGTTCATGGCTGTATCCTTTTCTGCCTGTGAGGCATTCTTTTCTGTACATTCTAGGGGAAGTGTTACTTTGGTGAAAAAGTGTAACTTTGTGGTCACTGATGTGTCCAGTTAATCTCAGCTTCATATCTTTACTTCTAGATTGAAGAACTATAAAAGTATTCAATGTGTTAAATATTGTGGAATGTTTTGAATGAATTGGGTGATTTTTTTCTTTGATAGGAGCAAAATAGACAAAAGAGAGGCTACAGTGTATAGTACAATGTAAATATATTTATGTTGGTCCACATCAGTGCATTTGTTTTCATAACTCACCTGTTGAACAGTCATCACCATGAAGTCAAGTTGCATTAATGGGAAGGTGTTTGAGTGGAGTATCATCTCAAGGAGAAGCTGCTTCAGGGCTGGAGTCCGCTACTATGTTAGAGGTAAAACTGCTGTTCACTGATAATAATGTATTCAGCCATGCTGTTGTCCATCATCCTCCATGTTTTCTCCACCAGGCATCGATTCAGAAGGCCACGCTGCTAACTTTGTAGAAACAGAGCAGATAGTGCAGTACAACAGTGCCAAGGCTTCATTTGTACAGGTGAGCAAAACAACACAGCATGAGAGCTGTGATGAATCTGTGCCCTTTTCACTCTATAACTTGAGAAGAAAAAGAGGGGAAAAAAAACCTTGTATAACCTTGTTTTTTTCCTTGTATATAATGATTATAGAGACCTACGAGAGAGAGGTGTTACTCTGTAAAACCACAAACTGTGCATCACAATCTAACTTCAATCTAACTGTGAACACTCATATCTCTGTGTGATAATCTGACTACTCTCTAATTCTTAGCAAAGGTTTTTGACGTCTTACTGTATTTGAGCTTGTGGCTGATGACAGCTACAGCCCAAGGACCGCAGGAAACCACCTTTGACACTTCGCATAACAGATTATGGCTTTCCTTTCCACTGTGACATTTTTGCAACTTAATAGGAAATATGTATACAAGTATATTATTTTTCTATTTTTTTTTCACAGACGCGGGGCTCGATCCCCTTCTACTGGTCTCAAAGACCTAATCTGAAGTACAAACCAAAACCACAGATTAGCAAAACCATCAATCATGTAAGCCATATGACACACACATAGAATGTGATACATATGTTTTTGTTTAATATTGTTATGCCATTTGCTTTTCCTTTGTTTACCTTTGTAGATGGATGGATTCCAGAGACATTTTGACTCACAGATTATTCTCTATGGAAGACAAGTTATATTGAATTTGGTAAGAACAAATTAATTGTATTTATTATGTTTGTGGACCAGGGGTCCACAATAATGACAGAGCATCATCAGCTGTGTATGTCTACAACAAAAGCATGCCGTTATTTTATGGTTTTTCAGTATTTAACATTATTTATCATAGCTTCTCAGGGATTACATAGTCAACCAGTTCCCAGTTGAGTGGCAAATGATTTTTGTGTCCCCTACATAGATTAACCAAAAAGGTTCAGAAAAGCCCTTGGAGCTTGCTTTTGACAAGATGGTCACCAGTTTGGCTAACGGCTTGATCAAGTAAGATGACTTCCAACTCTGAGCTTTAACCCTTGCATTGTTTGTGTCCTTTTAGTCACCCACCACGGACTTGTTTGTGTCTGTATGATTTAGGTTAACCTTTCTTGTGTCTGCAGGTACATAGCGTTTGACTTTCATAAGGAATGTAGTCGGATGCAGTGGCACCGTTTGCAGATCCTTCTGGACATGGTTGCTGAGATACAGGATGAATTTGGGTTAGTTTGGCTTTTCTGTTGTTTGTATGCCAATGTAACAAATACCATGATTCTAAGATTTAGGAATATCTGTCTGTGTTGGTATATGTAGGTATTTCCTGGTAGATGCAGATGGCAAAGTGCTCTCGAACCAGGATGGGACATTCCGTAGCAACTGCATGGACTGTCTGGACCGAACAAATGTCATCCAAAGCCTGCTGGCCCGACGCTCTCTGACGTCGCAGCTACAGGTGGAACACAAAAAATATCTCCACCATACAATATAATCTATTACACTTAGCACTGCAAGAAAAGAGCAATGAAAATACATTACTGGCTGGCTCTCTGTGTGGTTTAGTAGCCATTTTTTAGTTTTTGTACCACCTCTATTCATTTGAAGAAGAAAATGCAATATAGAATTTTAAATACTAAATAAGAAAATAAATTTTAAATTATTTATCATCTAAATTTGATATTGAGACATGCTGTTTAACATGATTATTCTGTCCCATTCTTTTTGTTTAGCAGCTAGAAAATTTTCTTTCTTTCTTAAATGTCTGTCCACAGAGAATGGGTGTCCTCCACATGGGCCAGAGGACTGAGGACCAGACAGACTTTGACAAGATGTACAAGAATGGTGGGTTTCTCTTCCTACTTACTGTGAATTCATCTCATTTTGTACAGTTAAACTCATTGTGTTATGGTGTTATTGTTTTTCACTGTCGTATTCTGTGCCTCCCTTTTTTAAATGTAGCCTGGGCAGATAATGCTGATGCCTGTGCCAAACAGTATGCTGGAACTGGAGCCTTGAAAACAGACTTTACCAGGTCAGTTTTCAGAGTAGACAGCTAACACCTTATGCCTTGTACACATTACATGCTTTTCCAAATATATATGTAATTCACTGTACATGACGGTGTCCTGGAGTCAGGTGTTCACTCCAAATAGCTGATTGGTAACGCAGGGACACCCACTACAAACAGAAATCCAAGATGATTGTGTCCATAAGTTATTTTTATCATGTGAGAATTGACAATGTGATTGACCATAAGCAGGAAGTATCCACATGCCTTTGCTCCCATTGGCTGTTTCTCCCGCTGTCAGTCAAATGGTTCATATCACATGTTTTGGAGTCACCAGTATGTCTAGATATTAAACACAGTCAACACCTTCCGAGCATCTCTAATGAGTTGTATTGGTGACCAATCTTTGGATCTTTGTTTTTCTGACCATGATGTGCCCTTGATTTCCTTCTTCCCTAGAGAATGTGTTATGAATTCTGTGAAACCTCTCACTCATCTTATGAGTTCATAAACATAGCCTACATACAATAATGACCACCAGGAAAATTAGGTATTTTTCACAAAAGTTAGAACTTTGATGCTATGTTAGTCTTTTCATTTTAGATGTCAACTTACAATTATTTTTTAAATTTGGCATAAAGCCATATTGTTGTATTTGAATGAACGCACCTAGATTATGATTATGTGATTATAAATCCATTTAGCCAATCATGGGAACACTGTATCAGCTTGCAATCAGCAAGAACATGTATTGACCCAGCATGCCTATCATAACAACATTCAGCAATGTGTCAGCTATATTCAGCCAACAAAGACAATCAGAAACTATGTAAATGTAATAAATGAATTAAAAAAGGCTGTGATCTTACAGTTACCCCTTGAGTTCTGTATGCAGTCGAAAACTATATTCCTTGAATATGATGATTAAATGGATGCGTGTCCAATTTCATTTTTCAGAACAGGGAAAAGAACACACTGGGGTCTGTTGATGGACGGCTGGAACTCCATGATCCGATACTACAAAAATAACTTTTCTGATGGTTTTAGACAGGTTTGTATCTGTTTGACACTATCAAGGATTTGGCTTTGTTGAGGAACATCATACAATGTTTGAGTTCTTTGAAATAATAAAATTAATTGCTTATATGGACAAGTGCTCTCAGAGAGCAAGGGCACATAATATGAGGACATAAAAGTACACAAACAATGTGTATTTGTTGGTATTGTAGTCAGGATTGGGGGGAAAGATGAACAAAACAAAGTAGTTTGATCCTTAATGATAACGTACTCCAGACTACTCAGGACCTCAGACTTTGTTGAAGGTCTACGTTCTAACAGGACAACAAGCATAAGACATAGCCAAGACAATGCAAGAGTGGCTTAGGGATAAGTCCCTGAATGTCCTTGAGTGGCCCAGCCAGAGCCCGTACATAAACCCGATTGAACATTTCTGGAAAAACCTGAAAATATCTGTTCAGGGACAGTCACATTCAACCTGGTGAAGCTTGAGATGATCTGCAGAGAAGAGTGACAAAAGCACTTTGTTTTTCCCAAGATTTATTTTTTTTATTCTTTCAAGGAAGTATTCATAATTCAAAAGCAGCATAAAATTATTATATATTTTGTTCAGCCCAATTTTGAAAACTTTAAAGCAGTTACTCTATTTCAATGAAGGACTGTATTGACCTATTTCTGGGAAACTACACTGTGGATGAGGCTGACCTGAGGACTCCACTGCATGACCCCAAAGACTGGAAGTTTCTGACGGTAAGATGTGCAGAGGAATTGTATCGAGAACTTAATTTTGGATTCTGATGCAGTTAATGTGACTCATTATCTCTTCCAGCTGCCAATCATCATGGTGGTAGCATTCTCCATGTGTATCATCTGCCTACTCATGGCTGGTAAGAGTCCACGATACATACTTAATCTCTTCTAGTTTGTATTGTATTCTCATACATTTTTTAGGTATGTTTCACTTTAGTCACTATGGTATAATTAGTTTTGATATCTGACTTTCATCACAGAAATCTGACATTTCGGTGTGGATGTTATACACAGTTCTCTTCAGTGTTGCAAACCCCCCATCTTAGAAAAATATCTCTTGTTTACAAAGCTCAACAAGTTGATCTCATGCTACTCATTCCAGGTGACACGTGGACAGAGACTCTGGCCTACGTTCTGTTCTGGGGAACTGCCAGCGTGGTGACAGGGGGCGTCATCCTCTTTAACGGACGGGACTTTGTAGACACTCCAAAGCTGGTCCAGAAGGAGAAGCTGGACTGAATGTGTGCGTGTGGAACGCAGCTAGGCCCTGACGAGCCTGCTTCATCATCACCGTCCACCTCTTCATCGCTTGACACCCATCATCAGCAAGCCTGGAGCCTTTACTGAGTGCAGGGTGGAGGTGAGGATAGGTGGGCAGGAGGGCCAGGTCCAGTGTAAGATTCAAAGGCAGAGACTGCACGGGCCTGCTGCTGTCCACACCATAAATGCATTACTTTTTGACATGGGACTGCTCTGTCTTCAGATTGTACAGTCACTACGAACCTTTTCACTGGATGCCACCATTTCATATTTCAATGAAATGTTTTCAGTGCTACAAAGAATTTAGAAAACGCTGCTGTTGTGTCACAGCCCAAGGGGAACGGAATCATGTCTTGTTAATTTGCCTTTTGTCTTTTTGTGTCTGTCTCCCATTGCCAGAATATGTACAATAGCTGTGTCCCAGTTTAGGGGCTATGTCAAGTCCACGTGTCAAGACCAAACATAGGTTTAAGACAAAGCTCCAAAGGAACGCAAACACTTGGCCTTCTTTTTGGAGGACACTTTGGAGGACACTTTAAAGGTTCCTGATCTCAGTGTTCCCTTCACTCAAATGAATGTGCATTTACACAAGAATTATCATGTATATATTATGTGTCAAGTCAAGTCAAGTTCAACTGGTATATGTACTCAGGTGATAAATAATACATCAGATGAAGTGACCAGGCAGCATGGTGGAACGGTGCTGACCCGGGTCCTTTCTGTATGGAGTTTGCATGTTCCTCCTGTGTCTGTGTGGGATCCCTCCAGTTTCCTCCCTCCTCCAAAGACATGCTTAGGTGAATTAAAATGTTTTAAAAAAATGACCTTCGGTGTGGGAGGGAGACAGGGAGTAACATAGCACTGTGATAGACTGGCATCGTGTCTGGGTGTGCCCTAGCTTTCACCCATTAATCACTGGGATGGACAGCGACCCTAACATCAATAAGTGGGTATGATAAATGGATAAAGTGGACCAAATGAAAAACAGCCAATTAAATACAAATATATTAGCAGAGTAAACATGTCTGTATGTAGGCTAATGCAGAGAAATTAACTTTATATGGATGTATTTACATTCAACATGGAACCACAAATCATTCTGTAAACTCCCTATGTTATTTAATTTAGTTTTCATCTGTCTATGGTGTACACAGTGACTAGTAGTTCTGTGTAGGATAATTGTGTTCATGTAGCTCCACTTTAGCGTTTCATAAATGTACTGCATTATTAGGCAATGTTGTGAATCTATTACGTGGCCAAAACAGTCTTGTTTACTTTGTCTCCCTCAGTCTGTGGTAGAGCACAAACAGCAGATTTTCACTGTCAGCGGCACTGCTAGATGACAAGACTTTTTATTTTTTCCAAAATATTTAAAGAGAAGACGAGCCTTTGATTAACAAGCACCAAAAACCGTGAATTGATGTGGGACCAGCCCAATTTTTTTTTCAAGCACCATTTGTGTTGAGGTGCACAGCAGCTACAGCATGACCCTCTGCATGGCTTCAGCATGATTGTACAGCTAAACCCTAACGAAGGATACTGTCTCACATGGGCGGTTATGCAGGTTCAGTTCTCTAAAGGGGTATGCACCTGAAGTGACCCCTGAACTGACACACAGCTTCATATCTTCCATTTCTTCATCTTGGTAGTGGTTTATGGTCTTAGTTATGACAAGGATTCTATTTTTCAAAGACTTTTAATGTCAGAAAGGTCATGTTATCACTTTATCAACTTTAAAAAAAACAAAACAGCTGGGGCTGGGTTTATTTTTCATGTCGTGATCAGTTGGAAGGAAGTTATTAAACAGTCAAAGAATAATCAAGTCATCAGGGTTTTTCATTAAGTTACAATCGTCATAAATGCTTTTGAACTTTCCTTTGATAATATAAAAGGAAATGGGACAAATGGTGAACAGGGACTAAAAGGGATTTCACAGCGGTCATGTGATACAGTGTACAGTGTGTATACAAACGTTCATGATTTTCTTGCTGTTGATAGATGACCTAGGTCATACTGTTTTTTTAATTTCCAAGTTGTAACATTCAGAAGATATGTGGTGTTAATTTAGCAGGAATGCACAAAACAGGGTTAAACTATACTTTTGTACACCACATAATAGAAATAATATACATGTATGATTTATAAAAGTGAACTTCAACTTATAAGTTAGGTTGTTAGCAACAGTACCAAAACTCCTGATCCATGCCTATACACATTTTGGAGACAAGCGGAACATACGACACATACAGAACAAACGTCCACAGAGAAAGCTTTAATGAACGTGTGATTACTTCACAATGAAGGTAATCACAACGCTTAGATAACACCTCTCCAAAGCTGATCAATTGATGAATAAAATTCCTCTAGCCAAAATAATTTAGATTCAAAGGTGCAAATGTATAGATTTTTGCATATACATCATGGGTTTATATTTCCAGGAGCGTACTGTGAAGATAAATGTAAAAACTCCACATAAATCCCATTTAAATCACTGGTTAATTTATTGGTAACTTGCAGACCTCCCCTCATGCATTGGTCAGTGCATTTCTAAATCCATGGCAAGTGTACAGAGCTGCTGAAATTTCTTTTAAAGACATACTATTATGTCTTTCAAAACATAATAGAACATCAGGCTGTATTATTTACAGATTTTGTTTTATGGCTGTGTATGTTTCAACAACATTCTTATTTCTTTTAACTCATTAGTCAAGATGTAAATTGCAAATGGTGTCTCTTTGGAGTAACTGCTTCAGTCAGCACACACAGCCACTGCCTGGTTCATGTGTGATGTGCTGGAGGTGCCACGCAATCTTCCTCTTTCCATCACTTGCTGCACCCATCATTGGCTCTTAAAATATATTGTGCATTTTGGATGTAATAAAAACTATTTTAAATGAATAATGTCGCACGTGTCACATGAGTCCTATGCCCTCTCATACCATGTAACATTTTTGCCATGTCAGCAGTTTTCCGTTTCTGGGCATATGCAATTTCTCTGTTTTCAGGATATGTAATGTTTCTACACAGTGATTTATAAATGAGGCCCCGGTCTTTTGTACGGAACCTTAAGATATTTTATGCTATAAATTAGAAGATATGCAAGCCTCAGTAAAAATTAAATACACCTTGTGGATTTCCAAATTGGACCTTGTTATGCTATAAAGATGTAATACTTTGTAAAATTATATTTCTATATGGTGTCTTATTTTATTGGATTCACTGGAAGGTGAGCACTGTTGAGAGGAAGTCCCTGCAACTGATGCTTTGCTTAGAAAATGTCTGGAGTATTGGTTGAATATTTAGGTAAAGACTGAATAGCTCCTTATCTTTCAGACCAAAGCATCTAGCGTTCCGTACTATATAATTCTTTCATGAAAGGCTGATTCAATTATGCTGTTATTTCTGACAGTTGGGTACAATACTACAGGCTGTTGTTTTACTTTCCAGAAGGTGGTAGTGTTGACATCCTGTCCAGTGCTTTGTTTGGCCTGCTTGTTTTTGTTTGTTCCATTTTTCTATTGGTTGACTGACTTGTCGCGCAAAGGACTGCATTTTTATTAGCTTCTCTTCATAAACATCTTCTGTTTGTTTTTATTTACAGAAAAGGAATACCAGAAAATCCAATAATCGAAGAGTATTATTGTAAGTACAAAGATGCTGTTATGTCAGATTTTGATTATGATTTCTCTGCTTCTGCCCGATCTGTCCATGAAAAACTGAAGCGATGCAGAGAAATCTCACTGAGGCACGAAAGAGTACCTTTTTAGTTACAAATGATTAACTGGTCTTAAACGGGTTAAAAATAAGCATTACGGGAGTGATTTGGAGGCTTTTTTGCTTGTTGAGGCTTAGACGATGACTGGAAAAACAGGCTTAAAATGCCAGCTGAGATTAATGTCTGTCAGTAGGATACAGACGTGCTACAGGCCAAAGTTCTCAGAAGGAATGTCACTTCACGCTGAGTCCCTTGAACATCAGCAAAAAAACTCTCAAGAAAGGCATTACACTTAATGACAAAACAAATATGTATGATGACAATGACGTGCCAAACTTAATCAGAAATGCTAATCGCAGTAATATGTTGA
Organism: Brotula barbata; assembly: GCA_900303265.1. NCBI lineage: Eukaryota > Metazoa > Chordata > Actinopteri > Ophidiiformes > Ophidiidae > Brotula > Brotula barbata. The sequence continues at coordinate 166,368 of OMNV01029185.1, read as the reverse complement.
ATAGAACAAGGTGCTTTATATGTGCAATGTTAAGTTAATAAATTATGCATAAAATCTGACTGGTCTTCACCATTAGCTATTAGTTCTTTTAACTAAAAACAGATTACAGTTCGTATTTAAGTCAAAAATCAGACAAAAAGTTTTTATCAATGGCAAAGTATTAACAGCACTTAGTTAATATCAAACTAGCAAATGGAATCCTTCCTCTAAACAATTATTCTAATATAAAAGTCATTACAGCATATTTACATTATGTAAACAGTTTAGAAATCATTTGTGGAGTTTTGAATCTGTTGGCTTTAGAGAAACTGAAAGTATAACAACAGAACAATGTTTGCCTTTTACAAAAAGTGGTAAAATACTTCACAGTGAGTAAATCACATCATTTCTATAACAAATATGAATCCACAAACCAGTCAATTCACTACTGTCAATAATGAAACACTGTACTGCAAATTAATCCATAAATGTGTTCTATTGTTTGGACCTAAAAATCAGTATCTGCTTAATCTAAATACACATTTTCCTCGCATTCTGACTGGCGTCATGAATGCAACACTCTATACTGTATTGTCAAATATAAATAAAAGATTGCTGCATCAAATTGTCCTGATCCGTCTTTACATTCAGCCAGTGCTGTTGGACTGTCCTAACGATAAAAAGCAATGAATGTTAAATAAATCTGTCAAATTAAATCAATTACCATACTAAGGAATGATGCTATGATTAGATGTTGAGTTGTCACAATGACAGGGCCCTTCCAGTGCCGTTGCTTTCTAAGATACTGTATTGATGGTGCGCTGCCGCTGGTGGTTGCCCCATTTCCTCTTGCTGCAGAGCACGTAGAGCGCTGTGAGAGGTACGCACATGACTGACGACACCATCAGCAGCCCAATAAACACTTGACCAAAGACGGGATAATCGGTCACCACTGACTTACCCTGAGGACGCCACAATGACAGGGACTTTAGACATATTATTTAATAACACACAAGTAATTGGACATCAATCAGTCATGGACAAGTAACCTCTATTTGTATAGCCCAATATTACACCAACGCTTCTAAGTGGTTTACAAGCTCATAACAACAGATGGTTCCCACCCCGAACAAAGGAGACAGGGAAAGGAAGACAAAGAAAAACTGAACATGAAAACCTTAACGTGTCAAGAAAAAAGGACAAAACATCATGAGAGGTTGGTGAAATAATCTGTGTGTACCTAAACCGAATAAACTAAATAATCAACTCATATTTTACTGATAATTTTAAAGCTATGGGCTTCAGCTGATAGGTCTGCCATAGCCATGTTCTGTAGGACACAATATCTCTGATTACCAATGTGCACTGGTGTACCTCTCATATGCAGCCCAGCATCTGATGCAACATTAGCATTGGCCTCTGCTCTATTGTTATTTGAGATTTAATGACTCACCAGCTCTTTATTCCATGCTTGGTAGGTAGGTGTGCCTCCTCTGATGTAGTTGACCACATAGAAGATGAAGATGAAGATGAGGATGACAGGACAGACTACTACCCACATGATTTTTAAGTACCAGTTGGGTGGATGACCCAGCATGTCCACAATGTCTTTTTCGAACCTTGAATGTACACATAAAATTGAATTAAACCCAAGAAAACCTTTCTGTAACAACAAGATCAGACTGAATAACATCAGAAATGACAACAAAAATCAGGGCGGTGGAGAATAGACAATTCTGATCGGCTGGTGTGCTCTGATGAAGTTAAACTTTATTAGGCCCCTTGTAGAAATACTGAATTTGACCATCATTTTCAATTGGTTTACGGAAGCTTCTGTTCTACTACGTCCTGTCTTATGGGAGAAACCAGAGAGCCAAGGGGAAACACAGAGAGAATGGCTTATCATTGGAAATAGAAACTATTGGGCGAAGGCTGCAGGTTGACGCTGAGAGGCCTTTGTTCTGATGAAATAGGGGATAATAAAAAATTCATGGTCACACAGTCTGTGCCAAATGTAGATAAGAGAATAAAATAATCAAAGATTATTCATAAAACTTCTATGACAATTAACTCGGTTAACAATGGGTGAGAGATCTGATCAAAGCTTAACATTACAATAAAGTAAATAATCAAGTGATCTTAGGGGTCAATTTGTGGACTATTAAGACGTGAAAATCACACATGATCACCAATCAGGTGCTGTGTTGTATGAATTACACTTAAGGAGTCACAGAGTTGTGATCTATGACACACAGTGTGGCTCACTACTGTCTCCTGTGCTTTGGGACATTTAAGTGCAAAGAGAGGTAACAGGGCAGACAAATTTGAAACAGATTTGCAAATCATCTACAGGTGCACCTCTCAACCACCAAAAGTACAGAAGATTTTATTGGACTTTATTTTTGCTGTAACCCACAGAAGACAGAACATCGTTCACAATCCACAAACAAGTCATTGTTTTTATTTTTAATTTGTGTAGTGTGAAGTTATATCCACAAAAAGCGGTTTGCAACCCGTCGGGTTGTACGATAGCAATGACACAGATCAGACGTGAATCTTGTCATATATGAATTAGATAGTAGGTATTTTCAGACAGAAGGCAGCAGTGCAGGTCAAAATTTCTATAATGTGATTTTTTTCCTCATGGCTTTAAAGGTGCAACAAATAAACAAAATCTTCAATATTCCACTAGACGTTGATCCAAAAAATAGCAGCATTATTGAAAAACTGCTGAGGATTATAGTGTACACTAACCTGCGCATTCCATGGATGTAACTGACAATGATGACCTCCATAAGTACGATGAAGAGCAGGGAGAAACTGGCTCCATAGTCATTGAATATGGTGAACCAGTAACTCCCAGAGCTTGTGGTAAATCCCAGGCCGACCAGCAGACAGAACAAACACACTAAGCCTGCAAGAAAAACACAAGACACATTCACACACAGTAGCATGACATTATACATTGTTGTAGGTGCAATGCAGCCTTTTGTTTTCATATTATAAGGCCATTAGGTCATTCACAGTCACATTCATTGATTGGATGTTTGTGACGGTTCTCAGTCATCCAGGTCATGGTTATCCAAGAAGGTACCTGTAAGTACCTTCTATCAAGTCCAGTTGCACTCCATTTAACCCTTTTGGACAATGCCCTCTCCAACTTACCAGTACTCCACATGACCAATAAATTGAATTTGATGTAAAATTGGTGGAATTCTACTTTAATGTCAGAATCTTACCATTGACCACTTCATTGCTCAGATGGGACACGACCTTGAAGTCCTGCAGTGGGGTGGTGATGGCAGTGACATTTCCCAGCATGCTGCCTACTCCCAGCAGCAGCAACATGAAAAAGTACAACACCGACCACAGCTGAGGTAGTGGCATGTTTTTAATGCCCTCACTGTAAACGATAAAGGCCAAGCCAGCCCCTTCCACTGCCTGAGCGGGAGAGAGAGAAAACAGACATGCCTATTTAAGTTTTTATTGCCCTTTTGTCCTTGTTTATTGTCTCTTACAGTACACTGTAGTTATGGCTGTTGTTGGGATCATGTAAGACTTAATTAACAGAGGTCACATAAAGATCATTATCCAACATGCTTTACTTTTACTGCCTTTCCTTTTGATGTATTCTGTATCTTCTATATATTTTGTTTGATGAAGACCATACGGGCCATAAAAACAACTGGTAGCTTGGCGTACAGACTTTAGTCGTGTCTGTATGGAGTTTTTATGCTCTCCCTGTGTCTGTGTGAGTTTCTTTTGGGTACTCCAGTTACTTCTCGCCTCCAATGATGCACAACATAGGTGAACGGGAGTATCTAAATTGACCAGGTGTGAATGGGAGTGTGATTGAGTTGTCTGTCTCTATGTTGCAGAAATGGGTGATACACTAATCATGATCAGCTAGATCAGAGCTTTAACAGTTTACTCACTACCAGCAAACTGACTTAAAAAAAAACAACTTTCGCTCCTACTGGAGTACACGAGCAATACTCATAACAATAAGAAAAGACATATTGCCCATTAACCAAAATTCTGAGCATATGCTTGTGTCATTAAACTGTGAAAGTTTTGTGGCTTTCTTACTATGAAGGGCTACTGCTTAAAATTACAATATAGAGCAATTGTGTGTTTTGTGCTTAGCATACATATCCAAGAATTCAGCAGTTTAGCAATATGTATGACACATTGCTGATTTGAAGGTGTGCCTATTATGACTGACAGTTTATTGGAGTTCTGAAATAAATGTGTGGACAATAAACAAAACATCATAACACAAAAAATAATAATAGCTTGGAACATTTCCTTATAGCTGTTTATTGCACTGTTGCTATTGATTTCTTTATCTTTTTTTTCTTATCACTGCCTTCTTATCTGATTTAGTGCCTCAGGTTGGATTGAGTTGTATGTTTCTGTATAGCAGCTCCTCTGATAGACTGGGGATTTGTCATCAGTGTACCATGCTTCTCAGTCAATTACATCTGTGATATGGTCCGGTACCACCGTGACCTTGGAAAGGGTGACCTGCTACAGGGAATGGATGAATGATTATCTTGTGTTTAGCTTATAGGAACATACCGTGTCCAGTTCATTCTGCAGATTACAGAGTTCCAGTTTGTGGGCCAATTCAGCAAACTGCTGTGGGTTTGTTGAGTTCAGTTTTTTGATCCATTCAAAGACATTCTCCTTGGTGATGGTGCCCTCCGCTAGATCAAAGCCATTCAGCAGCAGCAAGCAAGTCCTGGACGCAGAGAAAAAAGGACATCCCATAGTCAATACAGGGGTGGATACATCAGGGTAAGATTTCATTCGTGTTTGTAATCGTGTTTGCATGATTAGCAAATTGTGTGGATTTACTACCACTAATGATGTAAGTGCCACAAAGGATCGGCTGCATGCTTTCAAGACACCACTTGTATTGGACTGCGAAACACCTGAAAAGTTAGTGTAGGTTTGTATGGTTTGATCCCTATTAGGTACTTAACATATCAAATATCAAATAGGGATAGAAACAACTACCATTATGGAGCCAAGATGGTACAAACAATTTTGATGTATCTTTACTGAATCTCGAATATCCACCATTTTCAAAAAAGACTTTATCTGACTTTACCAGATTATATCTGGTAACTCATAAACTATTAATGCTATGATGTAACTTTTGGATAGCGGGGGAAGTTGGCATGACCAGGGAACAAACTGCTGATGATTATTTTTGTTATCTCTTTTTATCAGTATTTATGAGGGATGGGTTAAGATATTTATTGACTAGTAACTCATGAACTATAAATAATGAAGTAGCTTGTGGATTGCGGAAAAGCTTTCAAGATCGGGAACAAACTGCTAATGATTATTTCTTCTTATTTGTTCTCTATTTGTCAATATTTACAAAAAAAAATTCTTTATTGATTGGCTGGCATTGCTTATCGATACCGATTTTTAACCACACTCTTAATGGGGAGGGGCTCTCACCTTTAGCTCTGCGGGGAAACAGGGAGTAAGGTACAGGTATACAGACAACGCAAACACCACTCCATCAGTAATTAATTCATTGTTAACTTCCTCTCTTTCCCTGTCTCTCTCTCTCTCTCACTCACACTACCTGTCCCTCACGTGTGCTGTCTCCCTCACTTGCACTGTATCTCCTTCGCTCGAGCTGTCTGTCTGTCTCCCTCACTCGCGTTATGTCTCTCTACCTCATGTGCTGTTGGCCACATTTACAAATAAATTTGGTCAAATTAATCAATTCCAAAAATGTATGGAATTTAATTTAATATGTTTGTACTGGAAAAAGTTTATAGGTACACACAGAATTCATGTGTGGTCAGGATCCCCTCATACAGTAGAACAATATAGAGGTGAAAAGAAAATAGAAAATGGCTGATGTGTTTTTGGGGCATTTTCTTAATAATCTGCTGATCACCAATTCACTAAAACATGTCTGCCACAGCACAAACAAATTGGGTGTCAGACACACGTGGACCTTCCTTATTTTGTTTATGTACCTTCTAAAACACCAAACATTTGGAGGAAAATACAAAAACTTCACGTCACATGCGTTTGGAGCAGCTTAGTGAGCAAGGAAAGGACATCATCTCTTATTTTTGTCAATTTCTTTCCAGTAATACCCCAGTCTGAATGGACATAGGAGGTGGTGTAATGTGGGAGTGGTGGGCAGTTTAATTTAAATACTTAAAGTTGCATGGTATATTACAGACAGATTTTAAGAATTATATATATTCTTTAAAAACCAGCTCATTGTGTTAGATTAAGGCAGCATTGTTTACCAGGAAATTGTTATTTTGTAGTTTCTTTGAAACTGACTGTAGACGTTTCAAAATACATTTCCCATGAAGCATTACTCCAGTAAAGGATGGGCACTTGTCCTGGACAAGAAAAAGTACGGTATTGAATTGATTGGGTCTCTTCTCTTCTGAAAACGTGGGTTACACACATATATACACTTATATATTAGTAGACCAAGCTTAAAAATAACTGAGTAACGGTAACATAACGCTACAATGTTAGGAAAATTTGGCATCATACAAAACAAACAATTTCATTGGTCAAGGGACTAGTTTCGCAGACGGAATTCCGCAAGCGACAAAGTGATTCCAGGTTTTTTTTCTTGCTGCACAAAAGTTCCACCCTGGTGTGCAAGCTTCCATTATAATGCACAAAATAGTTTTTTATGAATTTCTGTGCAAATAATCAGTTCAGAAATTCGCACTTGGTCTGAAAGGGCTTTATTATTATAGTCAGCCGCTTAAAAATTATATCCACGTCATTTCTCAGCTAAAAGTGTGTGCCGTGGTGCATGCGCATTTCGTCCTGGCCTGTGCTCTTTGCTGCGTGTCCTGCCCTCTCTCTGCATTATCAAGTATTAGAGACTTTATTTGTTTTATTATTTATTATCTAAAATAACACGAAGCATTTACATAAATAAACATCTTCATTTAAATAATTTTCACTTCACTCTTTTTTTCCCTGAACACTGGCATATTGTAGAAGCTATTATTGAGAATATGTCCTAGTGGGCATAAGGGCATATAATGCACACATGCACACACACACACACTGGACACACCTTTCCAGACAGTTCTCGTAGTTGAGCGTGCCTTTGAATCCATAGATGGAAAAGGTGACAATACTGGCAAAGATGGAGGTCCCACTGTTGATGAGGGAAACAGCAATGGCCTGCCGCTCAAAGTTGTTGTCGTACGTGTTGTAGCTAGCAAAAGCAATGAGGGACCCAAAACCCAAACCCAGGGAGTAAAAGATCTGAGTGGCTGCATTAATCCATGTCATTGGATTTTCCAGCTCTGCCATCTGAAAGCACACACATGCATGTATAATGAGCAAGTACACACAGGCACAAGTTATTGATCATCAAATGATTTCATGCCATTCATTATGGTCTTACGGACCTATCACAATAAGCTTGTGCTTTTCTCTTTTGCTAGAGTGGATTATTTCACACAAATATTTGTCTCCCTGTACGCTAGTGTATAAGAGTTAAATGAAATACAGAGGAGACGAGGAGGACTGGGAAAGCTCTCAGCAGCCTACGCACGCTGTTTAATCTACTAAATGTGCATCATACAATGTGTGACGAAGCCCTTAAGAGGTAATGCTGGCTGCCCCTGTATGCTGGTATGTCCTTCCCCTCTAAAAACCCCTTACCTTGGGTGTAAACATGTATTTGATCCCATTGATGGCACCATGGAGAGTGAGGCCCCGGATCAGGTAGATAAAGAGGACCACATAGGGAAATATTGCTGTTAAGTACACCACCTAAAGATTGAGCAGTAATGTTAGGGTTAAAGTGCAACTCAAGACTGATGTTGTCTAACATAACTCCAAGACATATTTTTCTGTTAATTTTTAACTGTAGTGAAAAAAACTATTGAGGACAGTGTAACCAGCCTTATAGTCTCTGCACTCTACTCCCGTAACCGCGAAAGCCTTGTTTTCATGGTATGACCTAACGTAAGATACTCCACAAGTCCACATCATGGTTACGTAATGAAATTCCCAGTCTGAATGAGCGCGTTAACCTTTCCGGCTGACTTGACTCCTCGGATGATGAAGAGGAAGGTAAGCGACCAGGCTAACAGGAAGCAGAGGGCCTGCCCCATATGTATGCCTCCATTCACTTCTATGGAAGGTGAGATATTCAGTGTCTCCCTGTAGTAGAAGTACTGGGTGGGTGTAGCAATCTCACATTCCTCTAAAGGTCCAGTCTGGTTGGCATTGATGGGGCATTCAGCCCAGGGTAGGACTGCCTGATGGGAAGGAACACATTGAAGGCAAGTAAGCATTGTGTCCAAATGTCTGTCCAAACTTTGTCATGCCTCCCTGCCATCAAACAAAAGCTATTTTTTGTTCATTCATTAACATGTCGCATATGCAAAGATTCTGCTGGTTAAGTATCTATTGGAAATATTGCACAGAGGGCACACCAAATTCCATTTAAATATTGTGCAATGAGAATAAATACATTGTACACTCAAAATGGACCAAATTTCGATTTTAAAATAAAATCAAGAAAACAACCTTTTTGTTTGAAGTTTTGATAACGAAGAACGATTATTTACGTCGAAGCAGCAACAAGAATGCATATTTATAAAGAATAACAATGTGCATAGGCTCACAGTTTAAGAGACAATGATATATAGAGTATCTGCAGTTGAAAAACCTAGTAGTTTGTTAATTAGTAGCTCACTTGAAAAGAATTAAAGAGGTACCAGAAACTCCATGCATTGATGATGTTGTAATAGAGACACACATACAGGGATACCACCACACTTGCCAGACCTGGAATAAGAGAATAACACAAGAGGTGATTAAGTGATTAAGACATAATTATGACAGTATTAGTGGAATATAAAATTGTCAAATAAATATTACACAAAGTAACATGGTTCTTTCTGCTCCTTGACTGCACATGTTGAACCATTCTGTTTACTTTCAGACAATGCCAAACACACCAGAAGGCTAAAAATATATACATCCACCCTATTATCAGATTATTTTTAGCATGTGAATAAGAGATGGAGTTTTAAGACTCACACATTTACGAGCATATGTGAATCAATTTGAGTTACTCCAGTATACCGATAGCAGTTTATGCAGATTTAAGTTACAATTTAATAGTGTATAGGCATTAAATACACTTGACCAGTCAGCACTCACCCAGTCCTCCTAAATAAGGGCTGATTGCAGTCCACGCCCCAATGCTGCCTTTACGCATCCTCTGACCGATAGCAAGCTCCAAGTAGAATAACGGTATTCCTTGCAGCACTAACATGATGATATATGGAATCAAGAAGCCACCTGAAGTTTGAAAGGAAAAGTGTGTGATCCATAAAAATTCTGATAACTACACAGAACTATGCTCAGTATGCTCCACAATTATTTAAGCTTATCCATAAAACTTCCCCAACTTTGATTGGCTTTTTCAAAGTGGCCCCGGCACCCCCAAAAAGAGCATAAGAAAATCAGCAGCTTAATGAGCTTCTGCCACCCTTTATTTATATAGGAAACGTTAAGGCTCCTTAGAACTCCACGTTTCAATAGAAGTGATACAGAACGCTTTGGAACTCTCTCTCTCTCTCTCTCAAACGCACACACACAGGATGCACGAGGACAAGTGTGTTAGTCCAAATCAGGAAAAATCGAATTAGTACATTTTCAGTCAGATTAACATGTTTACATATTTGTTTCTAAATCCTACTTTAGCCAGACTACAGCAATAAATCCACTTTTTACACTTACTGATTCACCACTGTGTATCACTACATCCTGGCACATAAAACCTGCCACCTGAAAACAAACCTGTAGCACTCTGCTGCAGACCAGCGCCAAATTACAATGACAGGCCAACCCCCACCTAACACTGGCCCTGACCTAGTGTCCAGGACAGTAGGTTCCCACAACCTACCTCTTAGAGTGGACCACCGCAAGCTGGCAGCTGGTTTGTGGGCCACTTCCCCATCTCAAAGGTGGTCAGCCCTCAAAGCTCCCATCAAAAACCCAGATTGATTTCCTGTTGCCTAAACATAAGTTTATTCAACCCTTCTTTGTGGCCTTGCTGAAATGGCGTGAAGCCACAGAGGTCTAATGAAAGTGCAAAACGTTGACCCAGTTATTGGTTTAGAGAAGAGAAGAGAAAGGGTGGAAGTGTAATGAGAAGAACCTTGACCCGACGGTCACACTGCTACAAAGGTGACATGAGTGATTGTTATGAGTACCATACTTTGCAGAAAAAAATCAAAAGCCTACTGGGAAATCATCTACACTGGTGACTTCCTGGATTTGGTGGGCACTGATTTCACGTCACTAGAGCCCTAGTGTAAATTAATTACATAGTAACCTGATTGTAACAGTGCACTTCACTCGCTACACCCAAGCATACTCTACAAAGAATGAGTGAGCCTCTGCGTTGCATACTAGCCATGTGCGTACTTTCAGTTATTCCCCCCCTCCCAAGCCTTTATCTCTGCCCCTTGACCGTCTTCCCACAACACAACACTCCCATCAGGGATCACCAGCCTGTAGAACCACCTGCGTCACTCCAGCTCTGTCAGATTGTCTTGCTCTCTAATGTTGTTTCAGCCATCATTCCATTTCCTTTGTTCATTATGGTATACATGTCAGAATTCACTCAGATGAGAGACATTCTTTTTGAGACTAGGCTTTTAAAGAAAAAGCTCAAAATGCTGGGAATCCGCAAGCCACATGTCTATCTAAGAAACAGAGGCCAACAGGTCAATATATTAGTTATCTCAGTATGTTTATAGTTGCCCCAGAAATAAGGCTCCAAGTTATTTGCCCTTCTGTTTTGAAGAGAAGCATGTCTGGTGTATCTCTAGGTGATAAGGACGTTCTTCAGGTTCACTCGTATGAAAGAACGAACGCCAACATCTAATGCTGATACATGCTTGGATTTGATGCAACGTTCCACAATCATGGAAAGAGTTTTTGTACCATGCAAGTTCTCAAAGGCTAAAATATAATCTCAATGCAAAGCCCTTCACAGCGAGCTTGTAGGTCAGACCAAGCAAAGCCCCTGCTGCCCCCGACAGCCACCATTCCCGTCAAGACACACTCAAAACAGGCGGTCAAACGCAGACTAAGCAAATCAGTTATTGTCTAAATCATTATTTTGAAAAATGTTCAGATTTTGACCTCTTAAGTTTATCTACTATCTAATCCACTCATGAACCAAAATCCATTTGAATTGAAATATATTAAAAATGCTTGTCACAGCGGGCTTCTTCAAACTAGGAGAGCCATTGCACTACGTCGGAAAAGTATGCATCAATGAGAATGTGGATGAGGGAGCTTTTGGACTGTTTTGGTCTGGAACTACCAACATTGACTATCTATCGATTGTGGACAGGAATTAAATGAAATTCAATGAAAAATGGAAATGTAGGCATAACATAAAAGGCATTTGTGAATAATCATAAAGGTTTCTGTTCCATTTTATTTTATTACTTATATTTATTATTATGATTTTTCATTTAATTTATCATTATTATTTTTTTCAAATTATATGTATATATTTTAAATTAAATGCCAAATTTTATTTAATAATCAATTATTTTAATATTATATCTGATCTCATTGGAAGTAGAGTGTATATATATCGAGTGTGAGTGTGTGTATTATGTGTATAGTTGTGTGAGTGTATTGTATGTAATTTGCTGTTGTATATGATAAAATAAAATAAAATTCTTGTCACAGCCAATATGATATATGCAATCAATTTCGATTGACTAATCACAAAACATGGAATTTATTATATCTTAATCACTTAATTAATCACATCTGCATGATTGTTTCCTTTTCGTGTTTGTTTTACAGACTTAGCACTGAGATGGCAAGTACATCTCTTGAGAATTAGCCAGAATAGCAGCTATAATCGCTTTATGATTGTGCTAATGATTTATTTAGTAGTGTGTAATTTAGTAACGTGTGAAAAGTTTGTTTGCTGGACTACATGAACAGAACACAGCAACACGCCTTGTAACAGCTAATGGTTCATCACAAAGAGATGTTGAGCCAGCACTGGATAGTCCTCAAAGAGTGCTCAGCAGATCCCCTGGCATCATGGGAAAAACAAACTACCCAGTGGCTGTACGGGTACTCAAAGATCATGCACCCTCTAGAAAAACTCTCAGAACATCACAATTTACTTTTCTGGATGGTGGAGGTAACTTTCTGTTTTGTGGAACCACAATAAATATTCTATTTGTTGTCAATAAATATGATCCCATACTTAATGTAATCTACAGCGTGCTTCTATTCACTGTCTGGGTATTACTTCAGTCAGACGTAATGCCACTTGTAACTTGTTCAGTAAGCTCTGTGAGTGCGAGTGAGACGTGGTACTTGCGGAAATGCCACAAATTGTCAAAAAGTTTCATGAAAAAAAATGACAGCGTTATGTGGAAGCTTTTCCGTGCCTGAATAAATGACTTTAGTGACTAGTCTTAACACTTTCAAACTCTTAACACCGTCAGCACAGCAGCAGACTACATTCAAAACATACATTAAAAGAGTGCGTCAAGTCAGCCACCGGCAAAATGTGTTTCATAGACAAATATGAACCTACATATTCTTTTAAAACTGTTCAATTCAGGCCAAAAGCAAATTTCAAATAGGAAAACACTGGAGAGACAGGGCGAGAGAGAGAGTGTGAGAGAGAGAGAGAGAGAGAGGAGAGAGAGAGAGAGAGTGTGTGAGAGAGAGAGTGTGTGTGAGAGAGAGAGAGAGATGTTTGTATGTGTCTATCAATCTCAACAGGTCTCTATGTCTTCATCTTTCCTCATATCAACTCTGCTGAAGAAATTCATATATTTATTATTAAATCTATCCATCATCTGTCCCTTTATCACGTTTGAGTTAACATGTAACGTCACTTCACAATTTATGAACTCCTGTTAATAATTTCCAGAGCATTTTAACTGCATTCAACAGAATTAACCTTTGTTAATGAACACACACGCACACACACACACACACAAAGCATAACACACACACAAAGAATAAGACTGAAGAAATGAATGGTCTTCTTAGTTCCTGTTCTATTGAGTGTATGAATTTCAGGACCTGCTCGCTGTGTACTGCTAGATGTACAGCAGTGTGTGTGACTCCCGGAATGATAATGAACACACTCTCAGCCACACTGTGATGACGGACTCTTACCTCCTCCGTGCTTTTGACACAGGTACGGAAAGCGCCACACGTTCCCCAGGCCCACTGCGTAAGAGATGCAGGCCAGGATGAACTCCCTCTGGTTGTCCCACTGGGGTCTGCCGTCTTTGTCCATCTTTGCCGCTTCCAATCTCAGAGTTCTACTGAGAGCTGAGAGTTTGCGCGGCCCCGTTGCTGTTTATATGCCCACTGAGCGGGGAGGGCCACCATTCAACAACTCCAACTCCCATGAAGCTTTGTGGACTAATGACCTAGTATCGCCATCTACAGGCGGATGCGGGCATTGGCGAGATGGGCGGCTTAACTGGGCTCAACTATCGCTCATTATGGGCGCCCTGTTCCGACGTCCTCATCACCCAGCTTCTTGGACTGTTGTATGCTGCAGCATACTTCCACAGCACGTAGCAGCACAATACTGGTTTCATGTGATCATCTTAGATATTATCAGGATTTTGATTATGTGAGAGCAACGACAAAATCATTTCAGTGATGTATTAATATTAGAATGAAATCACAACAAACAAAACGCGGATGCAATACGATCTGCAGCATACACATCTACTCTGCACCTCAAATTTTGCACTCTGCACCCTTCCAATGACAGCAGCTGGATCCAGAGCAGAGCATTTACAAAATCAAGCCCATCAAATCATAGCTGAGGCCCATCAGGTCAAAGGATCGCCTTAGTACCAGATTTCTGATGACGACATCATGTTTTAGATTTAGAGCAACAATACAAATAATTTAATATCTTTGTGCTAGCCAGTGGCGGTTCTTGCTTTCTTGGCACCCTGGGCAAAATGAGACGGATATGACCCTGGAGCCCCAATCCCCGCCCAGGCCCCAAGCCACGATGGCAGCACGAACACCTATATTACAATAAACATTTATAGGAAACAAAATGGATAATATTACATTTAAAAAACACTGAGGTAAGATGTTTAAAGACAGACTGAACAATATTATACAAATTACATTTACATAACCAACACCCATACTACTTGCAATATTTAATTTTAAGATAAATACATTTAGATCGAAAAATAACACACTTAAAAAAGTCAACCTAAAAGATGCAAGTATTGTCCGCGACAACATTTAACAAAAAAACACATTATTGCACTTAAAACAAAAAGCACACAAGAACAGTTACGTAACTACCACTAGAATGTTATTTTTTTATGTATACAGTATATATATATATACATAGAGTATATATATGTGCATGTGTTTGTGAGACTGTGTGAGTGTGGTGGGGGCTTTGAAGGCAATACTGTGTGGAAATCAAAAGAAAAGGACGGTCAGATAGGCTAGTTTTTCAAATCAGTGGCTGTTGGCCCCCCTGTTGCCCCAGATGGAAGCTTGTGGGAGGCCCAGAATTAAAACCACCTGGACAAATGTTTTACTTTTTTCTTTTAATTCAATTTTAGGTTGTTTTTTTTTCATGGATGGCTCCAAACAACACTCTGCTCACTCACCACAGGGACAAAGTTTCACAAGCTTTTTACTAATTTATTCATTCATTGATATTCATAGTTATTATTGTTTTCAAATGTAATTGTTTGTTGATTTGTAAGGAAAGGCAAGTTTATTTGGATTGCACTTTTCACATACAGGGCAATTAAAAGTGCAATACTTATAAATGAGAAAAGGCATCAAGACGAAAAGTAAAAGAAATGACAGAAACATTGAATATTAAAAACTAATAAAAGAGTCAAATTGAAAAATAAAAATAAGCAAAAATAGTACAGATAAAGCAAGAGAATTGAAGTTACAGTGCAATGAAAATATTGATAAAAGCCTTAAATTAGATGTAAGAAAAAGACAGAAAAGTCTTCAGTCCTGATATAAAAGACCCCACATCAAATTTACCTTTTTCGCTTATTTTTTTTACTGAAATATTTCTGAACTTCATAAAAAGGAACAGTGGCAGCATGGGGTTTAACACTACAGAGTTCTTCCTGTTAACAATGTTAAGCACTTGACCATGTTTGTCATTCACAGTAGTCACTTTTTAGGAAATCATTTTTAGGAAAGATTCTTAGGAAAAACATGCTACCATTAACAGTTCAGAAATAATTTTTCCAAATTCCAGGAACTGGGTTAACGCTAAATGTGATTTGTTCTTGCCTGATTCATTACCCCCTATGTACATGCAGATTAAAAAACCTAACTGTTTCTTAAACTGTGCTTATCTGCTGTGCGAGCCATGGGATGTAGAGAAACCACAGCTGCAGCTGCACAGCGGAGAAGAATGTCTTCCCCACAAACAGGACTGCTTGCTGTCCTAGATACAATCCTCTGACTCAGACACTTGGTTTATTTGGGATAATAGCTCTGCATGGGGTATGAGGCCTGGAAAACAAAATGTGTGGCCATTGACGGGAAAAAAATTGGAGTCGAGAGAGTCGTCATTTGTGCAACCAAAAATGACTCAGAGGGGTGCTGAAGGGAGATAGATATGACACAGGACTGTGCCTCAAGTCAACACTGTGTTGTGTTTATATTTGTTGTTGCGGCCTTTGACCTTTTGGACACTAACCCTAAAACAAAGGGACTGCTGGGGCACCTCAAAACAGTGTAATGCACAATCTTTCCCAACTGTAGGCACTATGGAACAATAGTCTGCCATCCAGCTGTACTGACATCCTGTGCCCTTCACCTTCCCTGTCAGGAGTGTGTTAAATAAAGAAGATGAGCAGTCATTATGGCTGCTGTGAAATGATGAGTGAGCTGTCAACCCTTGATCTATGTTTTCATTTGAACATCAGAAGTGCAAACAACACAAATGAATCAAGAAAAGCACATTTATCTGTTCAGTGCAAGTGGCAGAATCAACCCATCAGATTTTACATCAGCCATTTTAACGCACTGGTATCTATTAGAGAGGTAGTTTTGAAACCACGTTTAGCTATTAGTGTCAAGACCAACATGAGATCGATTACTCAGGTGCGCTAACTGATCAGCCATATCAAAGGTTTTAGATAAATTGATGAGCAGAGCAGCAATAGACCTATTTTCTAATGTTAGAGCAACATTATTTTCTAGTAAGGAGGTGGTGGAAATAGTACCATAGATAGGTCTGAATCCAGACAGATATTGATTAAGTATAGAGAACAGTGTGGGATAAGCCTTGGGTTGGCTATCTACCAAAGATGTGTTCAAGGCAGCACAGTTTACAGGTGGGATGATAATTATTCACATTAGTTTTGTCACTGCCTTTATGTGGTGCAGTGTTCATTCAGAAGCGCCGACAGAGAGATTAAGAAATAAGATCTAAGTCATCAGCCCCTATTGATTTGCTGTGACTTCACTAAGGCAAAACAGGGTTTATTTTATACAGCAATCTTCCAAAATTTACCAGGGTCGTGCAGCAAAGGGCACAGGTCAGAACTGAACCTGTGACACTGCGATACATGACTTGAGCTCCGCTTGCCCTGTATCATGAATCATGTCTTTCAGTACACAATGTGCCCAGAACCTACTATATGGATTGCAGCCACACCAAGGACTTTGAATGGTGGTCATAATAGTATAATAATTATTTATTAGGCTCCTAGCAATATAGTTATACACATTTATAGATATGAACTCCCTGCTCTCTGGGACACCCACACCGCAACCCTGACCTGGATCAGAGTATGCTATGGATCTAATTCAACTGATTCCATTATATCGTATATTTTAAATATAATTTGTAGTTAATCTTAGATATAGTTAAGATAATACATTTAAATTAAGCAAACTACAATTTGGACGGTACTGTTAATAATTGCTGCAAAGCACTTAACTTGGGATGAGTGCTTGTGTACTCATCGCTTCACCCCTGTCCTACAGCAGCACTAATTGGACAAATTGGATACTACATACCAATACAGTGCAGTGCATAGTAGGTCACATGAACACTGCTGAAGACTTATTTCTACACTTTTAGACATACAACGACTTTAATGAACAAGTGATTGTGTTGTTCTTTCTCAGTTTGGAGGTAAAAATATTTTGTTTGACCTGAGAGGCGTCTGTGAAGTGCACGTGCCAATAACAAACGGAGAGGGCGATAATGAGCACTGGATAGTTGCGTGCTACTATCATACAACACGAAGAAGACACTTGAGCTAAAGCTAGTGGTGCTAGCAGCACGGGCATTCAGAAAGAGGACAAGGTAACTAATTTACGTCAGCTCACTTCCAAACTCCAACAACTACATAGAAAACCACAGCGTGCAAGGAAACACGATTATCCATCCTCCACTATTGACTTCAGCGAACAAAACTACCACAACACGGAATACCGACTACACTTCACTTAGTGTTGGCACAGATAAAAATGGATTCATCCTGTGTATGTACTTAAGATTGTCACGGAGACATTAACCGACATCTGTTACAAAAGAAGCAATTGAAGCGATGTAGCTAACGCTAATGTCAGCTATGCAATCATCGGCTATTCAAGCGATTTACTTAACGGTATATTAACATACAGAGATAATACAACTGACAAACGTTCAAGTATAACAGAGTTTATATTGGGCTGCTTGCGTGGGGGTTCAATGACCGTTCACAGTCCTTACCAGTTAATTGTTGGAGAGATGGCGTGCAATTTATGACAGACCTTTCTCAGTTCTCATGAACAGCTGAGCAATGCCATACATGTATTTGTTCCCTCAGGCCATGTTATCCTCACCCCCAATTACAGTATATTCACTTTGAGTCTTTATAGCTGTCATGGTGCAATAATTGTGTGATATATCAACCAAATCAATGTGTCGTCGTCTTCAATGCTCCCGCATCAAGAATGTCTCATGAAATTTCCCCTCTTATATGCAGCGTCAGCCAATAGCTGCCTTATTTGTTTTTAAGTAAAATGTTCCTGAACAAAGAGTGCCAACTTTTGTTGCTCAGACCCTGATCCATATCTACTTTACATTTTTAAATGAATTATTCTACTAAAATTTTATTCGAATTTAGTAATTAAAACAAACCTAATCCAAACCATGGCAACATGTGTCTGTATTTTCACATTGTTTGGCTGAATAAATTTGAAAGCTGGGTTGTCTTGATTGACAAAGGCAGTGATGTATTTCCCCGACAGGCCGGCTGATGGACAGATTGCAGATCCTTGATTTGATGCTAATCTGGTGAAGAGCAGCAACAGAATGTCTTTCTGTTCCCTGCTGCGCTGCACCATCAGGTAACATTGTGGTGCCAGCTTTTTTTCACACAGGCTCATACTACTTAAAAAAGTAGTTATGCACAATAGAAAACTACACAGTTACAAACAAAAGCCTATTTTTGAAAGAATGACTCCTTCACAGTAATTTGTGATGCATTAACGTGTTCATATTATAACAACAGTAACCCAATGTCTGAGCCAGCTATTGCCACTGCCATGTTTCAGTTCAGATTAGGGTTCTAAACTTTGAAATTCAAATTGTAGTAAATATTAATTGTGGAATTTCACACAACATTTAATATTTTGATGAAATGCACAAAAATCAGTGCTTAAATAAGTGTAATAATGTCGTCTGGGTTCATTGTGTGGCAAATTAAAATAAGCAGAGAAACATTACCCTGTTCTGGATTTACCGTGTGTTTCTACATGTGTATCTATGTTGGAAGGCTGTGTGTGAAGGAGGCGGAAGTAATCTAGAGGAGAACAAGCATCTCAGAGAGGCTGCCTGGGAAAAGCCACTCAGGGGAACAAACTGAGAAATTCAGCATTAGCTGCTTTAATTAGTGCCCATGATTACTATGGGAGGCTAAATAATTAAAATGCTTGGACCAAAAAAAGATACCATATCTGGTCAACATCATATGCTTTCCAATTGGACAGCTCTACTCTCTTCAGTTGTGTTATGCATGGTATAATTTTTGACAGCGATGCAGAATCCATTCCATATTGAGCTCTGACCATGCTACTATGGGAGATGGGTGTGGCTAACCATTTCAGCCCTACAGATCCTCATGCAACAGCAAGTCAGACCATTCAGACAAGTGAATCAATGAATCTGAGCATGGGAGACCTAAAAATACAAAAGGATCTTTTGTCTGTTCTATTTAATCTCTCACTGTACGACACTATTTAGAAGAACTTGACTGATGTGTAATTTAACGCCACACACAATCGCAGTTCCTACACATGCTAATGTATAATTAGTATTACATTAATATATCACATATCATATCACATTTTACAAGTTTCATTATAAATGATCATATTGATTATTATTGTTTAAGAGAAGCTTGAATTGTTTTTCCATATGAGATCTGATATTATATTAGGATAGGTCTTACATGAAGACACGTACAATGATATGAGAACATTGCTGATGTACAGACAGTATTCTTTACTTATGGTAGGCCGAACTCATGCTCTCTCCTGGAAGCAGCCTTCACTGTCTTTTCAGGGATGCCTCCCATGAAATTAGACACTGAATTCTGGTGTGCCCCTCAGTAAATGTTGAGATGCACTATTTCATTTATTTGTGCTTAAATATTCCCACAAATTCGTAGCCCATTCAATGCATACGGTATATCTGTGGAAATCACATTAGATCAATAATCACAAAATGAAAAAATAATAATACTACCAAAGAAAAATGTAACCATAAAATAACACTAAGAGGGAGGATTAAGTAAAAAGAGAAGGCACAGTATAAGTTTACCTCTTTTCATTTTTCCTCTAGATTGGAGAGCAAATATGTTGTTCCACATTTTTTCCAACAGAGGGCACTCTCAGGGGCAGATGCTGTCAACGCACTCAGACCATTTTACTTTGCGGTCCACCCAGACTTCTTTGGTCAATATCCCAGGGAACGGGTATGTTTATGAAGAATATGAAACCTGTGTTTGTACACCGCACAATTGCACTGCATTATTGCTGAATTGTCTTTAAATCTTTAGGAAGTTAATGAAAATTCATTAAAGAGGCTAAATGGCTACTTGGAAAACCTACAGAAGGGCTCACGCTCAGTTAAGCCAGTGAAGCTCACCTTTTACGTGAGGGACACAAAGGATAGCAGTGATGTACAGCCTCACCTCCTCACCTCAGGTATATATTATTTGAAATAACTGTGCTACTCGTTGACTTATTTTAAGAATTTAGCTTGTTAATCTCAAACCACTACCTGTTTCCAGGGTTTCGGACAGTGAGCTTCACGCTGCACACAAAGGATGTTCTGAGCACAGTAACGGACATCTTGAAGTCATGCAGCCTGCCAGTGGGCCATATGAAGGGACTGAAAGGAAATGCAGGGGCATCTAAGAGCATGCCTGAGGCTGGGATGCCTATCTACAGACCTATCAAATGGGATAAGAGCTACTACAGCTTTACTGGCTTCAGAGACCCTGAGCAGGAGCTTCAGCAAGCCAAGAGAGTAGAGCCCACACTCAGGTTAGTCACACTGTTTTCTATGGGTGGTTGGGGTCCAGTGAGGATATATGAAGTGTAGTTTTGAAGTGGAGCAGTGTAGGATCTTGTGAGGATAAGAATGAGCTGGAGATTCAGCAGATATTATTGTGCCTGCGCATCATCAAGACAGGAAGCCACATGGAAGACCTGCAGGCCAAGCAAGACCCAACGTGGGTCTCGGTATTCATATAACCGTAACTCAAGACATAATTTAACATTTTAGCCAAATTACTGTTTTTGCCTATAGGAGACACTCTCTGAATTAGGTGCAGCGTGTGAGTCGACTAACTCATCATTCTGATATTACATATGCACTGTTCTCCTTTCTTCATCAGCCCATGGTTGAAAAACAATGAGCCTGAAGCCACAAAGAAGCACAACGCTAGTCTTCCACGACGAGAGGAGATGAAAAGGCTGAAGAAAGACCTGTGCCAGAGGTTTTCCCTGGCAGATATCAGGTAAACAAATAAAGCAAACATATTAAACTCCACCATCCTGATGCTGATAGTTACTGTGTTGTGAGACTTTGCACTTCGTTTCTGTCTTACCAGCTCATTTCTGTATTAACGCGTTTCTGTCTTTGCATGTTGTGAGAATTTGCAGCGCGTGTTGTCAAATTGATAATGTTTTCTGAATTTGCTTTTGTTTTGTCTATTTGCACGTGTTTTCTTAAGGTGCAGCACGCTGAGCTCTCAGGGCCATTATACAATGCAAATGTTTTGGAGTAAGAAAATTCTGATAATCGATATACCGGCCGATATATTACAGAATGTATACATAGACACAATGATCCCCCATTGTGGTTCTCAAACACTTGTGACACTGAAATGTAATGGTAGGATATCTGAACAAACTTTATTAGTCAAACATTCAGACATCAGTGCATTGAACAGTAAACTTCAAATATAACTAAAAAGGCAAACATAATATATACTGAATATATATAAATATATATATTATTTGCAATACCATGTACAGTGATGTTTTAGATGTTTTTTGTTTTTTTTTTATTCCGTGGATTCCATCATTTTCCTGCTTCTTAGTGAAGTTGGAGTTAATTTCCCAGAGTTTCCCACTAGGGACTATATTAGCGGAAATTACTGAATTAAATTCTGTGTATGTAACTTCCACTAAAGGCCATCATTATCATCACACTGTGTCTTACAGGTGGCAGCGTAGCTGGGGAATTACCCATAGATGCTGCCAGCTTCAGAGTCTGAACCGACTGTCTCAGCAGAATCCAGAGGCTTTAATCAACCTTCAAGGTAAATTCAAATCAGTGCAACGCCCCACCAGCTAAATTAAGTGTAAAGTTTAGTTTGTAACCAGATATTTCTCTGAATTCCATAAGTAGAGCTAGCAGTTTGAGGAGACTTGATTGCAGATCACATTTTGTAAGAAAAAAAAACAAAGGTGTTGTTAAACCTCCACAATAATTTCCCTTGATACGTATATTCCCTCCCAAAGTTATAGCAAAAGCGGGGTAGCATCCTTCTCTGGAAATAATAGGGTACTACTCTTTCTCTCCAAAACACTATATGGTTTGGGGCCAAAATCCATCTTAGATTTGCTTATGTCTCACAATCTATGCAGGTCTCTCAGGTAATTGCGCTGAATATAGACTGGAACACTATACCGAAAACGGTGATGTGGTGTACACAAAGAGAAAAAGTCTGATTTATGAATCACACATCTGTATGCAGTTTCCCATTGTTAAAACACAACCAATGTCAAAAAGATTGCACACGTTACTACACAACAGTACACTTTATCATATGTGATCAATCCACATGAATTAATGCATATTGATGTGACCCAGTATTGTTCATGAGAGTGTCAACAGATGCCGTCAACTCAGCAAAGATGACCATAATTGAAATCAAAAATATAAGCAGAAGAAAATTAATTGCTGGAAGACTATGCCAGTGGTAGATGTAGGAGAGAGTGTATTCTTTTACATAGCATGAAAGCATTTAATCACCTTTGTGTGCCACCATCTTTGAATACAAATTATTTGGCCAGTGATCCGACTCATATTGGCCCTATGTCTCCAAAATGTGCATACAGATAAGAGTTTTCTTACTGGTGTGTACATTCTCACGGAAAATTGATATTTTACACCTACACTGCAACTGCACCATAAATTTTTATTAATTTTTAATTTTCTCTGCTCTCATTTAGGCTGTGGTTTTATATTTTCATCATTTTAATTTTTTGCGCTTTGAATTGCCTTGTGTTCCATTGTGAAAGGTGCAATACAAATTAACTTGCCTTGGTTTTGTAGTCAGTGTGATGTCATTCACATGTACAAAAGATTCATACCGTGAAGAACTCTGACTCTGATTTCTGATCATTTAATTCCTAAGTTTGATCAATGAAAGCCCCTCTGTTAGATATTATTACTTACTTTACTTGCTGACTTGCTTTGCCTTTCAGGGCACACTGTTGTCTTTGCTGACCAGTCTGGAATGAATGCATCTGGATATGTAATGCTGGGTACGATGGACGTTCATCATCAGTGGACAAAAGTAATATAGCTCAACTCATCATGTTTTCACACAATGCATTTGTTTTCTAGTCTCTTCTCAATGTCATGTGATCTGCATATTTGAAGCTGTTTGAACAGCTGCCAAGCTATCGCAGCCTGCAGCAGCAGGCGGAGTGGCTGAAGGAAAGAATCAGCCTCCTTCTGGGTGGAATCCAGGTCATCCATGTGGAGGTGCTTGGCCCTGTGCAACCCATCACTGAGCACTATAGCACCCTCAACACTTTCCACAAAAACCTCATGTCGCGAATGCTCCGTGTGCATCCCAGAAGTCTGCAGGGGCTCAGCATGACGATAGAAAAGTACGCTGCCTGAAAATTATCCTTAGCTCCTTTGTAAGTCTGCAGATTTAATGTTTTTCCAATTAGTAAGAATGAAACTGCTTGAATTTTTTGTGTCAATCACAGTGATCGCTCCATCCCGAGTCTTCACGAGATGGGCCATTTCATTATTCCTACAAACTGTGACCCTACCAAGCTGCTGACCTTTCTGCAGAGCCAAAAACACAAGGCCAGACAACAAATTCAACGCAAAAACCAGTGAGTACAACTTAAACCATTCTTAAAGCTGTTTCACACAGGTGCGATACGAAAGTATGGCACAGATATGCGGAACATCTGTGTGGAAATTTTTCACATTAAAAGAATGCACCCTGATTGGGTGCGAAAATTTGCATTCTTGTTTTCTAGTTTCACACCAAACAAAGAAAAGTTGTGGTTTATTATCTTATAGAAAATGCTTCACTAAGTCATCTCTGGGGAACAACCCCAACTCCAGGGGTGATCTCTATTTAAGGAAATGTGCATTATGTGGCATGTAGAGGTGACTCCCTTCTTTGAGAGATGGCAATAAATGCAAAATCACCACAAGAGAAGAAGAAGAGTTGTGCGTAATTTCATAGTGCAGATGGAAAGCACTGTCAATTGCATGAGAGTTGTATTTTCACATATTGAAATATATTGCACAAACAGTTGTGGATGGTAGATATTGGTAAGAATAACTCTGTAATCTAGCCTGCTAAATGCGAATTGTACTCGGTACAATTCCATTTTACCTTCATACAATGTAGAGTTGGACACATATCAACAAATGCGATTACACTTGTCTGAAAACATGTTTATTTGTGACATTACGCTCAGAGTACTGAGGTATGAACATACTGGCTCAGTCTGACCTTGATGACGGCTCTGTTCTCCTGACATTGTGATTTTTGATTGGCCGATTGGCCAGACTGCAGGCAGAAGAGGACCTAGTGATGAAGGCTTGCATGCAAAGCCTTTCCCTGAGAGGCCTTTCCAAGGACCCAAGCATAGGCTCCAGCCAGATGATCCTTTGCTGTAAGAGGCTGGTGGAGCACCGCTCACCCCTCTTCCAAGGCCTCCACATCTGCATTTCTCACTTCTACTCTGTCATGCAGGATGGAGACCTTTGCATCCCCTGGGACTGGAAAAGCTGAACCTCAACTGTACTATTATATGGCAACAACACATATTGCAGGATTATTTCTCATTCCAAGATCAAAGAATACAAATCTTAGAACATTGCCCCAAAGTAGACCTTTAAAAAGAAAAGGAATTTGTTTCATGTCAACCAATGGGCTTAGGAAGGACTTTGTCAAACAGAAGGACAATGTAACTGTAATCTTATTTAAGATTGTTTTAATTCTCACTTCTCTATAGTTCACAGTAATTATGGAGGATTTAGTGAAAAGGTTACAAATTGATTTTAGCAGAGACCTTTTTTGTACAGCCATTTTTTATTTTTGGTTGTGCCAGTGATCTCTGTCTCTGTATTGGGCATCTGTCTGTAGTCACATTGATGTGTGGACGAGGGAGATAATAATTTTATGGTCTGAAACATCAAAACCATGACTGGTCATCCTCATACTGTTGGCCTGTCATTTAAAACACTTCAGGCTCACATGGATAGAGCTTTCTTTCCTTAATATTTGCCTCCAAACATACAGGCGGACACACAGTAACAGAAACATTGGCGGAACAATACTGATACGAAAGCCCAGCTGAGGCTGTAGAGGTTGGGAATGTCAAGCAGCAGACGATTTGATCTCACATTTAAAACAACCCGTTCTCATGCTGAAGTCATCTAAAAGTGATGCATTGTCAGATCCACTGGCATCACATTATCCAAACCCAACATGCCCTTTCCAACGTGTTAATCCACCACCAGTGTTAATTGCAGCTATGCACCACTGATGCGTGTACACACGACTCAGGTTGTCTTTAGGGGACTGCTCCTAGTTGCTGGAATGTTTGTGTTCAAATACAATACCGAGGTAAGGTGAAGCAGTATGAATACACTGCATTTCCAAGACAGTAGCTCTATTTCTGCCAATATTCCGCAGTCTCTGTGAAAGAGGCTTTATTACAGTCACAGTATGTATAGGTAATGTAAACTACATTAAAAGGACCTTTTTGTACGTAAAAAACTGACTTTTTTCTAATACATACCAGGGTCTTATGTTGATACCTGTTGGTCTGATTATAAACTACAATTTTCTCCTGCAGTGTTCTGCCAGGTGTTATAACTGAGTTGTATAGTAACAACAGCGGACCTAGGTGAAGTTTGTGTTACTGATATTCGATACACACCACACAAGAACATAAGACAGTTCTGTAACTGCTTCAATAACACTCAATGTGATGAAAATCTGGGGACTGTATCATCAAGTGTGATCAGTAGGTTCGGTCACGGATGTTAACTGTGTCACAACTGTGACAGTGTAACAGCGCTAAATCACCATTAGATCAGATTTACTTTATTGATCCCAAACTGGGAAAGTCATTAGTGGGTGCACGCAGATCCATACATATTTCCTGTTTGTAATGACAATTACATTGTTAAATCCTGTTTGTGAAAATGGGATTAGGTATTCATGTGTTTATAGTGTGTTTGAGACCGTGTGACACTTGAATACAGCTATGTCTAATTGCCACATCTGCAGTCAATGAACCAATCAGACAGGAACCCATTTAGGTTTCTGTCACAAAGATTGCAGGGCTGCCTGCTGAAGGAGAAACTGAAAAGCTGTAAAGATGGAGTGTTTTGTTGTTTTGCATTTTTGTGTTAGTACAATTTTCCTTTTTTTCCTGTCTCAGCAAAGGAATAAATGTGCATAAGTGTGCCTGCTCACTGTACGACCTCTGTGGTTGTCTCTCTAGCTATAAAGTGGAAAGAACTTTGTTACCTTGTCACTATCATTTTTTTTGATTGGTGGGAGCTGTTACCTTCCTAACCAACTGACTGTCCTGCGTGTCCCTCTTTCTCTGTTCTGTCTGTCTCCACCTTTTGATTTTAGTTTCACATGGATGCTGGTGATGGCCCCATGCCTCTCTCTGCAATACAGCTAGTGAAGCTGTGCAGGTGCTCTGGCTGACTTTGGGACCAAAGGAACTGGGGAAGTTGGAGGAAAAGAGCAATTATAAGAGAGAGCAGGAACAACATTAAAAATTGAACTGTTTCCCAGAGTGACTGCATGAGACAAGAAAACAATGCCAACTATGGGGCAGCAAATATCCTTACTCCTCCTATTGGCATTGGCCTGTGTTTCTCCTGCTTCTCAACAAGAAACATTTACCTTTGGCTTCCCCCTTATACCTTCACAATTACGCAGAACATGCAGAAACTGCTCATCAAGTGTCAAAGGTGTGTGACAGTGAGAATTTGGTTTACTAAGGTTTGACGCTTAATTGAATTACATTGACCTTACCTTTACTTAGAAGACTGTCAAATTTGGCGTCTTTGCTGGAAACAAGAACTTTGAATTTGTTCTCAATCACATTGTTGCTGGAGAGGTTTTTCATTGATAGAGATATTTGAAATCTGAACCCTTTCTGAACCACTGGAGGAATGTGTTAAAACTCTTGAGTGAATCATCAAAATTTGTAAAAGGAAGCTCTGAAGTTATTTTCATTACTGCAAAGGTTCAAGTTAATCTGAGATTTTTGTTCTATTATTTTACCTTTGTTTATTAATTTCCCCTTTAATGTATCTGGCACTGTTGCTCAACCAGAAACAAACATATGTTGCATAAGTGCCTTGTTTTTGTTTATATAACTTTGTATGTTCAATTTAAAACAGAAAAAAGGCCATCGGACGGCCATCTTGTTCCCTGCAGGAAGTCTCCCTGTGTGCCCCGCCCTCTGATTGGCTGAGGCGGGGCGTGTCCACAGGTGTTTTAATGAGGATAATGAGTGATAGCCGGGAGCCCTGTCTGCTGGCTCATGCTTCTCCCGCCATGTCACTGTTCTCGTGGCTGTTCCTCCCGTTAGTCTGGACTTTAACCGGGACATTGGGAGGTCCGGTTCAGCACGCAGACTGGTCGGGAACAATAAACCCCAGGGATGAGACAGGCCCGGAGGAGGCGGCGCGGCCTCCATACTATCACTTTCCAGTGTTCATCGATGTGCCGACGCCGGTATTATCACCGGAGCTGTTCCGTCCGGTTCCTGGGAAAAGGCCGTTTCCTTCCGACCTTACCGCGCTGCTTTTAACGACAACAACTCAACAGCAGACCGTTCCCGGGACCAGAACGCATGCTGTGGAGGTCTGGTGTGGTGTGCAAAACATTTCTGTGCGGGTGGACCGCTTTCAGCTGGGGGCCTCGACCGTGCCGTCTCTGTTTAAACTCGGGTCCTGCCAGGCGAGCAAAGTCACCCCGCAGTTTTTGTATTTCCACTACAGACTAGCGGACTGCGGCGAACAACCCACCACGGTACCTCGCTCCCTCACTCCTCGCTCCCTCACTCACTCTCACACTTATTACGTACACACTCTGACATAAGTGCACTGTGCACAGACATGGATTGAGTATTAATATTAACCTTTATAAATAAGTGGGGAATTGCTTGTTTAACAGAGTCAAACCGTGTAACATTTACCACAGTAGTATGCGGGGTATCAGTACGCTGCTGGTACAGTCATCTTTTGTAAGCAGTTTACATAGTCAAGTTACTTTGATACTGATACTCCGATGATTTTTGCAAATTAAATAAGCATTTGTATGGGAACTATAATATTTCCATAAAATAACATCCATAGTATTTCACAGTTTGGCATGTCATTACATTTTTTTTAAATTTTTCTTGGAGCACATTTGGTATTCACTTCCTGTTTTGTACTCTGTAGAATGAACCCTGAATGAAACATGTGGCAAGCTTCTAATGCTCTTCAAGAACTTTAAAAATTGTAATGTTCACCAGTACTTTGAAGTGTTTTCCTATGACGTTTTACCCTTGAAAGTATTGCATTTGTAATGGATTACTATCCTGAGGTATAGTATTTTCCCACTAACTTCTCACCTCAGTTAGCTGTTTGCAGAGAGAATGTTGTTCAGATCCACATGCAGGGTGTTGGTGGTCGGGTAGAACTGGAAATAACATTTATTTTGATAATCAAGTAATCTTGGAATATTGAAATGACTAATCAGTATCTCTTAATTTACTATATTAGTAAATAAAAAAAATAGGCCTACCCTCTTTTTTTTAAATGGCAAATATTTTATGTTCTTTCACTATAAAAACGTCTTCAAAATACAATCTACCTAGCTGTGTTATAGAATAGGCCTGTACATATGGGTTTCAGCATTTAAAAAAAAAAGATTTTCAACCTTAATTTGAGCAATTTGAAAGACATAATCGTGTTTCAGAGGGTAAAAATACTTAGTTATTACTGTTAAGCTTTTCGCGTTGTTCATTGTTATTATTGTTGTTAATCTTTATGCGGTTTATTACATTTGCTGTCTATAACGATTCTTGTCATTGCTTTTTGTTTACCTCCCTTGTTGTGCTTTAGACTGCTGGGGGTCAGCTGGTTTATTCCTACTCACTGTCTTATAATCCACCTTGGCAAGGTCATATCATCAGAGCTGTGCCGCTTCATCTTCCCATCCACTGTTATTACAACAGGTAGGACTCCTCCTTTTTAATCACTGATAAATCTGGACATTTTTGAGAAATGAGTTTTGTTTATAGTCATCAGAATAGTTGAAAAACTTCATCTAAAAATTAAATCTTTATTCTTGAAGCTAAATTATTGTCCAGTTGTGGACAGGCTGAAGACATTCTGTCAGTTTGTGTATCAGTGTTGCTTATGAAGTGTGTGTCCTCTTTCTGTCCCAGGTTTCATTACTCCTACAAGGTTGGCTTCAGACCTCAAGTTCAGATGACAACATTTGTGAAGAGCATCAGGAGTAAACGTACCTTCAGTCTCATAGTCTGCAATGGTAACACATCTTTCCCCCTTTCTTAAGCTAAAAAATTCACAAAACTACTGAAGTTCCACAAAATTTTTATCAGTAATCTGGTTTCTGATGTTATTGAGTGCACACTACACAACAGAGTGCAGAGAAGGGGCACAAATTACAGCAAACTCTGAGTTTACACCTGACCTAATAGGCTGATCTTAGCTCTTACTCATTGTTGTAGAAAGTCATATATCAGCTCAATCTAGCAATCAGCTCAATCAGTGCCTATCACTTCGGACATCCTTGGAAAAATTCTGGGAGTCTGGGATGCTGGACTGATAAGTCTCCAGACTGCTAGAACTTGTCCGTGTCAGTTATGGGTATGCACAGCAATTTGACTCCAACCTGGGGGATGTTCTTTGTTTGTGGATTAATGAGTTTTCTGAATTTAATTGCTGATGAGTAGACGTGATCAGGCACGTGTCCGTACTTTGCTGGAGAAAACCTTGGAAATGGTTTATTTTATGAACAAGATTAGATCTCAGCTTTAAGTGGTCAATCCAGGACCTCTGCCTAGGTGTGGCTGCTCCCTCCCGTAGAGAGCAACAAGAGAATTTCACATTCAGAGATGTTTGCCTGATTGTCAAGATTTTCCGCAAAAGTGCTTTCATAAGAGAGATACCACTTCAGTAGGGTGCAATAATCCATGTACATACATATTGTCAAAAGATCTTAAATATTTAGGGATTCCAACATGTGAAGGTTGTAGGCAATAGCCCCTTCCCACCTGTATTCTGAGCTAACCAACGAGCTAGTCTAATCGTAAGGACATGATTAGATGATCTGCAATGTGTCATCTGATCAACTAGTTATTGAACCATATATGCAGAATACCCCCCCTGGTTTTGTCTCAGATCTAGTCTGCAACTGCAAAATCGTATATAAAATCACACTTGTCTGTTGGTTGTTGTTTTACATTTCTCTTAAGTTTCTTCATTCTGTGTGTGCCTGTTTGTGCCTGCATGTGTGGTGCGCACAGCTGAGTGGGTGCCCCTGTCTCCAGACAAGGGATTTTATTTAGGTGAGACGGTGTACTTTATAGCCCAGGCAAGACCCGTGTCAGCTTGGGAGAGATTATACGTGGACTCTTGTTATGCTACAACCTCCAAAGACCCAAACAGCATACCGAAAGTGGACCTCATTCAAAACTATGGGTACAACTCTAAAAACACAGCTTTTCTTTATATGAAAACTAACATGTTCAAAATTTCTTACAGCATTTGGTTTTTCATTTTACTGATGTAAAAGAAAGAAATGTTTTCTTTGTTTGTAGCTGCATGACTGATAGCGGACGAGAGGGCAGCACTTCCAGATTCTGGTCAGTAGGTGGCAGTGAGGTGAGGTTTTCTGTGGATTCTTTCCTACTGAGCAGAGTTTCACAGGTATGGACCAATTATTGTGCGTTCTGTTGCATTACTATTACTCAGCAACACCACATAGGAAAACATACTGATGATAGTATTTTCATTATTCAAAACCAAGGCAATTATTTTAAAGTCGACCATAAATGCATTGCCAAAGTGTCCAAGCTGTAACTTCCCCAATTCCTTTCCTTGCATAACACATTGACATTATCAACATTGTCATCCTCCTAAAATCATTATTTCTTGTTTGAATTTCATCAGTTGAGTCAGCAGTTGACTGGCTTCAGATGATGAAGATGCTGTTCTTGTTTTAAAATATTGCACAAATTGAGAACTATAATAGAAAAAAAACAATTGTATTAGTTAGCTTTTACTATGATTTCGCCTTGAAGATCACTCGTATTTTCAAAATGTTTTCTTTGAATTTTTCATTTTAAATAAAAGTGCTAACATAGCAGCTATTCTATCAAAAAAGTAGTCATGCGAAACAAAACATACCCACAAATAAAATGTTATAAATTACTAAAAATAACTAAGCTATAATTAAACTCTGTTGCACAACTGTAGAAAGACCACTGCCACTTTGATAGCCTGACAAACTGACAACCGTTCCGTTCAGTCATGTAAAAACTCATAAATTTGCTAACATTGTAGTGGTTATTGTTGTATGCATGTTTTACAGAAAACAGCATCTCTAGCCATGTGCTGCATGTCTTTTTTTTTCTCTTAACAAACCCAGAACTGAAATACAGTTCAAACTTCCATGAAATGCAATTTACAGTGAATGTTTACTTTGTGGCCATGGTTGACACTAAACTTGGTAGTATTGTGTGTCTGTCTAGGTGTTGTACCTCCATTGTTCTGTGTCAGTTGGCTTCTCCACTTCAAGCACCTCAAAGTCCTGCAACTACAACTTGGCTGTCGAAAGGTAGGCAGGCAAAGTACGAAACCTTTCAGTTTAGATTGACAAAATTTGATGTGAATGCCTCAATTGAGGCTGTGGACTCACAATAATGACATTATCAGGATGCAGTTGCACATCTTAATACCCATTATCTCCAACAAATACAGTCCCATACTGACAGTGGTAGAGTATGCTGTTTTGTGTTCCATTGTGTCACATCACTCCCTCCATCAGTCAGTCACTTTGATTGTTTTGTTTGTTTTATTTTTTGTCCTTCTATGAAATCTCATTTGACCAGCAATTGCTGTGTGGAGCTTGCAAGATACATTAGAGTACCTAACTTGGATTGGGATTTAAACATATTTCGGTAGGTACTGAATAGCTGCTGTAGAAAAGAATATAAAACAGTTCCTTTGCCAGAATCATGTGAGTAGAGTCAAGCCTTGAATTAGAACTTTGATATGTATGCCTTGAAAGAAGAAAACAATTCATACAAATGAACACCAGTGCTTTGTGTTTGTTTAGATGGGAAGAGATGAAGGCTCCGCCTTTAGTTTGCTTCTGCTGTGATTCCACATGCTCAGATAGTGGCACCGACGGTAAGTCCTGACAAACCAGTTGCTAACTGAAAACTTTTAAACACAAATTTAACAAATGATAAAAACACTTGGAGTGGAATTAAGCTCTATGTGATCAGCCCTTTTTTTTGGGCATGGTGAGGAGATAATAGTTTAGACAATGACAAATTCCATACGTATGTGTCAAAACTTAATTAGCATCTTCTCTAATGCACTCTAATCAGTGTTGTCTTTCCAATTTCCAGCGATGAAGTATCAGGTGAGCAGTCTGGGCTGGCACATTGGACCGATGGATGAAGACAAAGGAAGCATGAAGGCCAAATCTTTCCAAGCAGAGGAAGGAATTTCTGGTGAACAAGAGAGGAGGAAAGACGAGATGGAGGCTGAACTTGATAACAGAAAAGGCCTGAAAACCTCTGAGGAGTGGAGGAATACCACAGGAAGCCAGCAGGTAAAACGAAAAGAGCAGGATGAGACAGAAGAGGTAGATGAAGAGAATCAAGTTCACGCCCTGTCTGGTAACCATGTACAGTATGGGAAGGCAGAACAGGGGAGACTTTAAAGGTTCAGGCCAAGGACGACCCTGGTTCTACGAGTAATGGTTATATTGATATAAGTCATCACCAGTCTGCTGTGGAAGTCTCCACGACTGGATTTCCAGTTGTTAAACTTAATTGTAGTGGTGCTGAAACAGGTTGTACTTCTGTTACAGTCGAGACAGATGGGTTTAAAGGTAATGTCACAGGTAATGTCGCCGATGAAAGATGTGGTGATGGCTTCTGCACAGAGACTGTTACCCCTAGTAGTGTAGCTGTGCCTCTTTATGATCCATATTTAGATGTTAAGAGTCAGGCTGCCAGTACACGGCAGGTATTACCTGTAACATATTATATACATTATATTATTATATTATATAACACCAGTAGCTTTCAGATCGGCCCTCCTGATGTTCGTGATGTTAAACAGTCCAGAAAGAGCAGGGCAAGATCTGATGAGCCAGAATTTGTCATGTGGTTGCAACAGAATGTCGTTGGTAAAGCAGCAAGCACTATACAGGGGCTGGCAGATGATTCTGTTAATGGAAAAAGTCCAGATGGTGATAATGTGCCTGAAGGTGTACAGCTTGGAAGGCAGGAATCAGACCTGTCTGCACACCCATCTGTGTCCAAGGATCCAGGCTTGGTAAAAGAGTTGCTCGATGTGTCTGTTGTTTCTGGTATTACTCAAGGTGAAGCTTTCCATCATATTCAGTTTGCTGAATATGCAGTGAAGACGAGGAAACAAGTAGACAAACAAGAATTTTCTAGTACAAGAATAGGAGAGGAGGTTGTGAGTTCTAGTTTAGATCATTCAGAGCAAGCACAGCTAGACACACCCACTCATTCTTCTGTGGTCACAGTCATTACTAAAGTGTCAGACACTGACAGGAAGTGGTTTGAGATGGTACCAGGATTGGATCTGCAAAGTGTGGAGTTTGAGCAAGCATCTTAAGTGGATGGCGATCCCAGACAGAATGTGATGGACGGGTTATATTGGCAGGATATAAATAAAATAAGCTAAGGGATGGAATAGGAGTTGAGGTCATTGTGAAGTTACAGGAAGTAACTGCAGATGGAGATGGGACTTTTCTTGAATGGAATAAGGAACATCAACCCTTCAAATGTGTCCAATCTGAAAAAACCATTAGAACACTCAGGAAAATATTGAAACACTAAAACCTTGCAAAAAGATGTATTAAACCCAAAACCATCATGTAGATGTTAAACATCTGCAATGTAGCACAATGCTTGTCCTGAAGTGCTTCTCTGCAGTATTTGTGGCAATTCGTATAAAGATGTGGATCAAAACAGATGTTAAGATAACGAATAAAAATTTAATAACTAAACTTTTAACTCGGTTGCTGACGTTCTTCTTTGGCATAATTCTTCAGGTTCAGGTAGAAATACTCCATAATAATTTTTTTTACTTTGGATTGAACTTTTTTTATCATTTGATTGGCTATTATTTGTACTCACATTGAACAGTGTAACTACTGTTATAGGGCTTTGTCCTTTTCTTACCTAGACCTTCAGACTAGGTGTTGGATGGTATGTACAAACTCCATAATTGTCATAATTGTTCGTTAATGCTCCTAAATTCTCAAGACTGAGATTGCGATTCTTGATTAACAATACAATGGACTACATCTTGAACTTAAGCAGTGAGGTGGACCTCTGAGAGAAGCTGTGTGTGGACTAGTAGAGAACAAAAAAGCCTTGTTGGTGGCACTTATGGCATTAAAATTATTTTATTTGCAAAGTAAATAACTTATTTCTGCGACATCTCAATTTTCAGCAAATGTGTTGTTTCGTGTAAAGCTTTGCAAACACCACTCCGGCCAATGAAGGCTAGAGTGTGACTGGAACTAATTACACCCGTGTTGAGGAAAGAAGGTTTAGGCAGCACAGCCCGGCAGGGGATAAACTGGTCCTCTTTTACATATAGCAGGAGAACACTGTATAAATATTGGATTTAATGAGTCTCTAGTGCCTGGTTGCTAGACTACCCAGAGGGCAGGTCCCCCGAGTCGCTATCGTCTGAAACTCTGACTGGTCCAACCTCTTGTAGGACAATCAGTGACATGTCAGGTTGAACATCTTCCTCATCTGACTGCACCAAAGGCTCATCTCTGACCTCATTTGCTGCTTCCATCTCTTGCTCACTTGTTGTGCCATGATGAGAAACTTGTACAGTAGAGGGAGGAGCTTGGTTTATTGGGCTTCTCAGAGATTCTGGGGTCCAGGATTCAGTGTCTGGACCTGTTAAAAATGATACAAATGGAAATCATTTAGAAAGACCAAACAAGCTTGCTCACCTGGCCTTAATCAATTTTATTTATTTTTACTGGTCCTATAATCAGAAAATGTTTCTCCAGGCCGCCAATGCCTTTTCTCCTAAGCAAATTCAATTTACAATTTGGTCATTAGTACATTGCCCTTATAACAATTACAACTTCTTCTCCTCTTTCTTTCATTGACTAAACTTTAGGGATGGGGTTGTCAAAGGGTTTTTATGTACATCTGCAGTCTGTTTCATCATGTTGTGTTTGGGTCACTTGCACAACTTTCTGAAATGTCTGAGCGATTGATTTTGTTTTAGATTTGTCAAAATCAGACATTTTGATTAGAAAAAAAAGTTCCTCCTCTCCTAAATTCACCCACAAACACACTGTGTGCCTGTCTGTGTTTGTCTGTCTCTGTGTGTGTCTGTCTTTCTCTCTGTCTGACCCTCTCCCTCTGTCTTCATCTGTCTGTGTGTTCATCTGACTCTGTGTGTCTGCCTGTCTCCCTCTGATTGTCTTTCTGTGTGTGTTTCTGTCTCTCTCCGTCTATTTGTCTGTGTCCGTCTGCTACTGTCTTCTGGCTCTGTCTCCCTCTGTCTGTGCGTCTCAGTCCGTCTGCTACTGTCTTCGTCTGGCTCTGTGTCTGTCTCTATGTTCGTCTCTCTGCCTGCGTGTCTGTTTCCAAGTAACAATGGTTAACTAAAGAATATTGTTGTTTGCTTTCAATTGTTCCAGTGGAAATTAATTGTTTCTTAAGCTATTTGTAATAAATGCAGCTTCTTAAATCATCCTCTTCTTGTGATTACTTTGTTTTGGGTCATCTACATGGAAAAAAAACAACCAAAACACTGTGTCCCGTGACAAACTTACAATACATTCCCCTGTGGGACCAATCCCTATAGCTTGTTGCCACTGGGCCTACGACATTTTCTAAGGGAAACACTGCCATGCATACGCAAATATAGAAAAGAGATTTGTTTTGTATGTTTTAGAAAATGGACTCTGCTGCTAGATTTTACGAGAGCAGAGCTTACCTGATGTCAGTGATGAGCCCATACTGATGTCATCACCAACAGAGTTTAGAAAGTCATCCAGAGCCTCCTGGTCTGATACATTTGTTACTGTCACTTGATCCAAGACACACACCTCATCTTCTTTTGGCTCTACTCGCACACAAAACACAAAATTAGGACAAGACCAATACTCAAAATGGCAATGAAGATGCAGGATGAATGAAGGATATGGTTTTTCATCTGTACCGGTGTAGAAGAATCTGATTGGTCGGTTTATCACATCACATTGGTGTACTTGTAGTTTTCTATGAACATGGCTAAGCAAGTCTATACAGTTGTATCCTGTCCCTGATGTTTTAAGTCATTTGGCTGTTGGATAGCTACTGACTGCAGTAATATAGTATATAGCATGATACTGTATATAATACTGTATCTGAGTTAGTATCTTACTATCTTACCTCTGTGCTGCAGGTATCCTGTTGAGAGGTACTGTTCTACGTCTTGGTTAAAAGCCTCCTCGTAGATTTTTTGACGCTCCTTCAATTTCTGCTTCAGTGTGTGCTCCATTTCAGATACCTTCTGAGCATGTTCAGAGTCCAGGTCCTCTGAAAATAGAGAGGAAAATCAGTTGTTTTGTATTGATCAACAATTAGTGAAAATTGTATAATATTAAACAGCACCATCTCCAGACTGTTTCAGACTTGGCACGTAAAAGGAAAACAAGTGCACAGGTCAGCGCTATGTACATAGCACTTATAAAAAAATCAAAAAATACTACAAGCAAAACATTGGTTAATATTTCACATTACTTCTATGCATTTGAGAATATCCATTGACTTGTCAATTTTCCTGGCACATATTTTTCCATTTATCTTTCTTGATTCATTAAATTTCTCTTAATCCTTTTTATATTTATTGGGTGCAATTCTGCTGTACAATGTCTTGAGTCTGGAATAGCTACAGTATGTTTCCTGTGGCTAAATATCGTGAATTGCTCAATTAATTCAAAACAATTTATAGTGACAAATTAAACAAATGTTTAAATATTAATCAAGTTTATTTTACTCACTGCTAGCAGATAAATATTAAATGACTAAGAATGAAAGTTATATGAAAAAAAGTATAGATTTTATTCTTACCCACCCCAAAATGTCACTTGTCTCACTGGAGTCTCAAAAATTTCTCAGTTTGCCAGTAGTAATTTAGGGAATAATTTTAAAATTCCATCAAGATTTGCAACAGTTCACAGATCCCAGTTTGCTTTGTATCGCAGTTCTGGAGTCACTGTGCGGTAAGGTATGGTGTATACATACCTTGTACACTTATGTTGCCAAATTAATCATAAATGCCTTCATAAAATAATTTCTCTAAAAAAAACCCCCAAACAATATTTTCTTTTGACATAAAATTGTGGATTGTGCTTTGTTTCTTAGTTGTCATTTTCTATTGTGCACAGACCTATCAACACTGATGGTTGTTTGGGGTACTCAAGACATGGATTATTCTCTAAACCTATCTTAGGATCAACAGGTAGAAATTGATGGCTGGATGGATAAAATAATTGATGGATGACCATGAACTGAACCAATATGTCAAAGCAGAGAAGCAGGTCGAAGGACACCATAGTAATCACAGCTTTGGAGTTGGTGTCTGTTATTGCAGGCTAATGATGAAGTGGAATCAGACTGAGTGTGTGTGTGTGTGTGTGTGTGTGATGGCAGTGCGGCTCACCTTTCAGTGCATGCAGCTCCTTCCTATTAAAAAACAAAACAAAAAATAATTGTTACACTTGCATCAATCAGTGTTTATTATCCACACAGATAAAGCTCAGCCTCTATAATTCTGTCTATGTAAATGACTCCATATTCCCTTTTGTTTTGAATCAACTTACAAAGTAAATTTCATTTTTATCATAGTGGCAATAATGGTGATGTAACAAAAGTAATACAATTTAGTTATCACTCAAACCGAAGCATCATTCATCGATTTCTGAAGCCTTCATAACTATTGTGTAATTTTTACCCATACCAATGACATCCATAACCAACTTTGACAGACCTTTTTTCTTTCTTTATAATTAATTTAATTTCTTTATATTTATGTCCAGTCGATACATTTAATAAAAAAATAAATAAAAATACTTTTAAATCTTTAAAAGGGGACAGTGTACATACATACAGAGTACATATGTAAGCTACATACACAAAAAAATTGCTTAGCTTAATAATGCATTTGAAACTGCATCAGGTCTGTTTGAAAAGCAAGTAAACAGGACTTTAGTTTTCATCGACACCTGCCAATTTTCCAAACCACTGCAACAATAGAATACAGTACATATAAAGTTTAAACGTCTGTAGCCCAGCTCTAAGCAAACGTGAGATCCAACAACAAGAGAAGACAGCAGAGGAGTGGAGCCCTACAGATTTGCAAGGATAAATGTGTTGTACCTCTTCTGTTTCTTATACTGCTCCAGCTGCAGCTTATGATGTTGTTTGAATCTTTCCTGCTCACATTGGCTGCACAGAGACTCCAAGTAAACCAGTTTGCTCTCCATTTCCTCAAAGTCTCCTTCCAAATGAGCTTCACACAAAACATAGACAATTTACGAAAAAGCCACATAATATAGTCAGAGAGCCAGACTATCTCAGGGAATCTAACAGCATGCATGTTCTGGAGAACATGTGGACCTTTGTGATATCAAAACTGTATGTTCAACTACTGACATGCCCCTAGCATGTTAGAAGGTTACAATCCGTGAAAAAATTATCATTCTCTCTTTTAGTAATAGTAATATTAATTGTCTGATTTGCATTAGTTGAATGGAAGCTCCATACCTATACTAGTGGTGATAGCATCAAGTTCAGTCATAAAGCCTGGCAAGGCTTGCAGTTGTTCCAGTAGTTGAGCGAGTGCTGATCTCCTCTTCTCCCAATGAGCAGAGAGCATCACAATGTCCCCATCCACTGCCTATGAAACATCCACGACATGATGGAGCTGCAAATTATAACTCAGTACAACACACTCACAGACATTATAAGTAAAAGCAGCACTTTGAAG
This sequence comes from Brotula barbata, assembly GCA_900303265.1. Taxonomy (NCBI): domain Eukaryota; kingdom Metazoa; phylum Chordata; class Actinopteri; order Ophidiiformes; family Ophidiidae; genus Brotula; species Brotula barbata. The sequence goes on along the minus strand of OMNV01029185.1, from coordinate 127,208 downwards.
TGAGGTGATCAAAAAGCAAGGGTGTGATTTTTATTGACATTTGTAAATAACATTGGTCTCGTCATTTTTCCTTAATTAAACTTTGCACTAAAGTAAGATCTCTATCAATGTAAATTAGTAAATGGAATATTACAAACAAATCAGTCCTTGAGTTTGAACAATGCAAACAAACTACAGGTCTCAAAACACTTTAAGCAAGGGTGATGAGATTCGCAGATTCTGATTGGTGCACTGGTATGAAGGTTCAGGATACAATTTCTCCAAACCAAAAAGCTTTTGCAGGGTAAAAGTTCCGATATATACAATAACACCAGTATAATTGCTGTATTTTCTCACTTTTTCACACCTGCAGTATTTATTATCAATAATATAGTGTTGCATTTGCATTTACGTTTGTGTTCAGCAAACCTTGAAGCACTCAACCTACGTTTTCTTGACTTGTGTACCACATTTTTGTATTACATTGTTCCCATTCTAGGTGGGCCTCAATGAAAAATATTTACATTGATATTTTATTGCAAAGAAACACAGGTCAACATCAGACCAAATAAATTGGCACAACCCAACACAATTTTTTATAGCTTCACCGTGAACATTGCACCGTACTGAATCACATTATATCTGAGAATGACACACCCTTGACTTGAGGTAACTGATAGAATATTATTGATCTTACCTCTGCTGTCTGAGCACACTCTTTGGTTCGTTTGTGGAGCTGAAACCAATTCTCCTCGTACCTAAACACACATAATATGAACAAAATTAAGCATTCACCCCGTGCACATATTGGGAAACATACAGTAATCATGTGATTAATTGACTCTGTACGTGTGTGCAGTCACCTGCTGAGAAGCTCCAATCCACCACTGAAATGAGGGAGACTTTCTTCAAGCCTGAATAAGAAAGAAGCATCTCATCACAACTCAAATTTTTCATGGAAGGGAAAACACAGCACCACTCTTGCTTGACATTTCTGTCCGGAGCCGCTGGAATCTGACCAGATGCCAGACCAAGTTATATTCAGACACCATTTCTAAGACATTGTACACATTAGGCTCACGCCAGGCTCCAAATTGTTGTTCAGCAATTAGCCATCAGCCCAGTCATTAGCATGGAGGCACTGGTAAAGTACTGGTGCCACTCAGTGGTCACATGAGGCTAGCTTTGGGATTTAGATAAATAGGTAGATACTTTATTGATCTCGATAGGGAAATTAATTTAACCCCCAAAACTAAAGCTACCAGACAATCGACTTGGGGCCATTTTAATATACAGTAACTCAACGGTTAACGCGTTGTGCCACACTAAACCGCCACTATGCTCAGCTCATTCATTCATTACCTCGAGTTTGATTAGTGCCCCAAAATCCCATTACTGTGGCATTATAGGTGGCAGTCAAAAATAATGAACATAATGAGGTCATGCATATTCAAAGTCTTCTTTGGATTGAATTACAGACAGTGAAATGGACAATTGCCTGAGCCTAGCAGCAGATGAGCTTGTTGTAAGAGAGGCTGTAATGGGGAATAATAATGAGCTGTTTCATAGAAATGAACAGTTGGAAAGAAAAATGGTTTGGGAAACAATTGCAGAACATGTCAATGTGGTCATGAGCGTAAAAAGAACATCACATCGAAAGCGGTGGAAGGTGAGAGTAAGAAAAAAGCATCAAGAGACCACTGGCAGTCCTAGCTCACTGGTGTTGACTTATGTAAAGCTTAAGTGTTGTTTTTGCTGCTGCTTCACCAAAACTTCCCATGGGGGATAAATAAAGAGTTATCTTATCTAAAAACACCAAATCTTAGAATGTGAAGAAAGGGCCAGTAGAGCCAGATTTAATGACTTTTATGAAAAAGAGAAAATGTTAGCATATGGCCCATTGTGTGTAAAAAACCTTAATAAACAATACCCTCAACTTTGACTGGAAAAGCGACACTTTCACAATAGTGGTCCTCAACAGTTCTTTTAACTGTAAAATCTCCTTGTATGGTTATTCATGTTTTTTCCCCATTTTTTTTATTTGTATTGACTTCTCTCATTTTTGTGTTTATTTGTATTTTTGTGCAGAGCTGGTTGATTTTAATACATTGTCTATTTAATCTAAAGGTGTTACACAAAATTGCATACATTCATTTGTCTGAAACTTGCATAGAGCGTTCTGTTCCATGCAAACACCAAAGTTCAATACATTTCTTATGGTTTTATTCTCACCTCGGTCTCCTCCTAATTTTGTGGTCTTTTGATTTGTCCCCCAAAGTCTTGAAACTGAAAGACAGAAAGAAAAGTGATTGCATTATTGATCTCTGTATTGATTTGCAAACTACTTTATTTTTAAGGTGTGGAATAAATGCAAATTACAATTCCTTGAAATTTCATACTGGACTGAATGCATTTTTTTCTTTATCCATATTCCTACAAGAAGAATGTTATTGGTCAATTAGCATGATGTGCTAAAAATGGCTACTTTCAGGCTGTACAGCCCTAGCCATAACAGTGTATTCAGAGTACTGCTTCGCTTCCTGATGGTGAGGCGGTCCTCTAGGGGTTTTTTTTGCCTTAGCTACAGACTACTGTCTTCCTCCTAACAGTTGAAAATTACTGGCAGTTATAAATATAACAAAATCAGAGTTTTTCAGAAAATCACAAGGCTTTGCTTCAGTATATTAAAGTATCTGCTCTTAACTCTCAGCTTGTGCTGATAAAGTTGAAAATTCTGGCCTAACAGAGTTGGCATATCTCATGTCTGCCAGATCATAAACATGATGAGCCGCATACGGACAACCAACATTTATATGATTCCAACAGTGTTTTGACCATATTCATTTATGTTTCAGTATTCTCTTCTATTCACATTGTTCACCTTCGGCCATTCAGAGATATCAAGATGTGGAAGGCAAGGAGAAGGGACCCAGGGTAGTTAGTTACCATCCTGATAACTACAGGGTACCAAAATAGTCGTTAGATATGTTTCTTTTTCGTTTTAAGTCATTTAATTTAGCTGACTCGTGTAGTTTTCATCTGCGGTGGTTGTTGCCATCAGATTATGACCCAACGTGCTGTTTCTAACGGCTGTAAGCTTCGGCGCATAAGATAGCTTCATCCTGTCATCGATGACTTCCAGGTGCATGTGTGCTGCCATTCAAATCTCCTCTAATAAAGTTTGCTGGAAAAAATGGCCGCCTCACATGATTGTCAGCTGAGAGCAATAACACACGAGAAGATTGTCGCGTCACATGACAGTCAACGAAGCGAAATAAACAAAGCTAACGAGAATCTTATAACAGGAGCAGAGTAAACGTTAGAATCTGTTGGCGTTAAAAAGTATGTCCATCATTTCGCAAACACAAGTTGAATGTCTGGCCCCAAAAGCTTTAATATCGTCAGTGCGAAGCAGCTAGCATGCTATGGAAGAGTGTGAGAAATAAAACAAACCCCGCTGTGAAATCCTGCTGCACGGTCTGAAGTCTCTCTTTGAAGTTTTCAAACATCATTCTGACTGTTGAGTTGTTTGTAGCGCCGTTCTGCTACAAGCCACCTTCTCTTCCTGACTGTCTGACAAAGTCTTCTTCTTCTATTTATTGTTCTTCTTCGGGCTAACGGTACATTATCGCCCTCTGTCGGTCTGATGCAGGTAAGGCGTTTAAGAAGTAAAACGACGTAAATTTCTAAAAACACAAAACAAAACATAATATAATATAAAATATAAAAACAAAACGAAAAAACTCAGAACATAATTAAATACCACATTTAAATGTGCAATTCATTCAAATGTGAACTACAGAAACCGTGACACATTCCCACAATGATTAATACCAAATCTGTGTGGCTACGACTGATATAGAATAAACATCATTATTTATTTACCAAACGTCTTAATTTCTCTTTTAATATTTAGACCATCAGATCATTCCTATTACACTTTGATTATAGCAGATATCGTTCATCACCTGCTGATTTGACTTTTTTTTTTTTTTTTACTTTCATGTAATTGATATTTATATCAACATCAATGATTCTGGCTTTAAGATTCACTTTAATACTACTATTACTAATACTACTAATAATAAAAGAATTGAAAATGGGTTGGTCATTCTAAAAATGTTAACACAAAACATGATCAGTTGGCTCAGTCTATGCTCTGGTTTACATCCTTTTTGTTATTTCATCCTTTTAATCATAGTGTCTATAAAGCCTATCTAGAAGTGAAAAACATCCTGTGGAGAAATTCCCATCCTGGCCTCTTTTTATCGTAGGAAGAGTAAGCTCAATATTACATATTGTACTGGATTCCCTTTCCATTTTAAAGCATTTGAAACAATGCTTCTGTTGTAAACAATACAGCACAAAACACCTCCTTCATCCCTTGTGTCATTGTTATGCTTGATAGAAAATAGCATTCTGGCTGCATTCTTGCACATTGTAATTGGTAGGAATATCCATTCCCTGAATGAACTCTGCGATTTTATTGTTTTTTATTCAGTTTATTAGTTCTGTGATTTATTGTGTTGGTATTTGTTGATATTGTCCCTATGTTTTCTGTCTGTGTGTGAATCCTGGCTGCTACACAAATTTCCCCTAGAGGGACAATAAAGATAACCTAATCTAATATAAAATGGGTTTGGACATTGTACATTTTGAGTATCAGCATGTACACAGACAATTTTTAACTCTTAAGTAAAGCAAATTACAGTATAGTGCACTATAGTCGAGTGATAACAAAAATGCCCATCAAAATGATGAATGAAGCCCTTCATTCTCAAGAATTTGTCTTTAGGTATCCAATCTAAAGCCATGCTAATATCTGAACATTTAGGATGCTTTAATTTTGAAGAATGAAACTTGCTTTGTTCAAGAAGAAGAATCACAACCCACATATTGAGATCCAATCATGAAGCAGACAGAATCCAGATGATGAGAATACTATGCACTGTGAATATGCGAGTCAAATCAGATGTCATTACCCCACATAAGGTCGCCAGATCCTGAGTTCATTTTAATGCAAAGTAGAAAAAGGGCCTGAGAGGCACCGTTCCTTCTTTTTTTAAAATGCAGGTCAAGAATGGCACTCCTTTAACACGTTCCACATTAATTTGTTTACCTACAACTCAAGTATGTGTATCTGATAGTACAGATAAAAATAACATTTTATTGCAAATTGTCATTGAAATTTTCACATATTATACAGATGTGTTTACATTTAAGATGGATGTAATATGTAAAATGAATTCATAGGATGTTAAAATTGGGATTGTATAAATCACAGCCACTTCATCCTGTCAGTTCTCATGTATATACTGCACACCTGGGACACAAACGATATTAAACATCAACACTTTGAGGTTGTATTCAGCAAATAGATTAAAATGAAAATATTCTTTAAACGAAGATAATGAACATAGCCGTTTAAAATGCATTAATAAAAAGTGTTTGTGAACTACTTAGTGTTAGTGAATGCTCAGTTAATGCTTATCTACAGCACAAATAAAACCTACTGGGACTGTGATCAGCATAATGTCATGCCCATTTTATCGCAGTGTACACACATTTTACACACAGCAAAGACACAGTTATGGACTGAAGCTCCACATCATGTAAAACATCTGTTTGTTAAAATACTAAAGGAAATTCAACCAACAAGTGTAAAATGACTTAGAAGGCAAATATGCACATATAAAAGTTGAGGAAGGAGAGACGTGGGATTAATGCTAGAAGAACAAAGCACATCAAATAGTAAAACTGCTCCAAGTGTTTCTGGTTCTATAAAAAAACCTGTTTTATATATGCTGGTGTCACTGTTTACACATCATACATTGTCACTAACAGAATGCTAAGATGATACAGCAGTGCACATCCATTACATGTAAATAACTGTGAAAACTAACAAAAAAAGATATATATTAGTTTTTTGGAAGTTTATCCGTCAACTAAGAGGCAGAAGACACAGCAAAGAATGACCTTTTCTCTACAATGAAGTAAAAGGTTTAACAGATTAATAAAGAGTTAAAAGCCCGAATAAAACTTACCAAAGTAATCAGCAATAAAGGATGGAGTGAGCAGTAAATGAGTGTAGCCTAGGCATGCTTTATTAATGATTTGAGAGTTTAAAGAAAGAAAGCCAGTCATTCTTACCTGTTTATGTTACCACAAGAAATAAAAATCATTTATTCCTGCAACTCTTGTCACTCTACCATTCAACCTGACCACAGCTGTAGACATGATAATAGCACCAATGTTAAAGTCTGCTTCCACTTGACTAATGTTCATTTACATCCAGTGTGGATCTTTTACACTCAAAAATCCTTTGATGACCATAATAATCACGATAAACATTTTCAAAAAAATTAGGTAATGTCCAAATCCCAAATACATAGATATAAATGATGTCAAAGGGCTGGAAGCCATATTTGGTGTTCTGCTGGAAAGTGAATGGCAGTAGGGTGTGTTGATTTTAACGTTTGCTTTATGTGTAGCTTTGTGCCCAAGTGTGTCTGAGCAATGGCATGCAAATCACGACAGAGGAGATTCTGAATATGTTGGCATCAAAATAATCCGATGCTTTCAAAAAGCCTCAAAAGTTATCTGTCCGTGTGAAAATAAATCCAATATATCAAACTGCTACTACAGAAATAGCAGAGGCCTGCAGTCTATAGTCCAGTATTTATTGTGGGTAGTTCATAGAACACAACATCAAATGTCATTAAGGGCCACTTATTGTGTCTAAAGAGGTTTTGCTATGATACTTTCTCTTTCGCACACCACAACTACAGTTCACGCTAGAGTTTGACCTTTTCATTCTTTAAGTTGATTTAGTTGGAATCATACTGCACTTAAGGAAGATCTCAATTGTGACACGTTTGACTTGATTTGGGTGTTAAATGATTGTTCGCACGAGCGCTCGCATTCATTTTTCATTCATGTCATTCATGTCCCCAAAATGTTTCTTCAAGGTCACTGTGTTGCAATGTTATTGCTCTCTTATGGCACAACCAGCTAATGATCAGCAACTGTACAAACATCTGTATAGTTGTCTCAGCTGCAACATTATATGCCCATTAATAAAGCACCAACGTAGCGCAAGAAGACAAACAATGTTGCAACACGGACTAACTTTGATCATGTGGTAATTAGTAACATTCTTGTCGCGCTAAACCTTACTAGCATACAACCATCCTGTCACAGTAACATTAACATAGTATCATGGTCTGCGTATCACTTTGGTGTAGACATGGTAAAATGTGTTTACCGTGCAACAATCTGAACCGGGGTTCACTTATTTGGTGTGCACCTCAGTGCAAGTGAAACGAACCTAACAACAGAAATGTTTTCAGGTGGTGGTGGTTCACACCAGACATGGTTGCTATGAAAACACAGATCTGTTTCAGGCTCAGTGGAAAATTTCAGTGGTGTGAAAGCTGGCAGATATTTTAAACTTGACTTGACTCGCATCAGTTAGTGATCAATGAATTTGACGGAGAGGCACACTCTACACTCTACCTGTCACCGTCCGTCTGTCTACACACACACATGAAGTTGCAGCATTCTGTACCTGTTAAAATGTAGCGATGAAAAACAGAATTTAGGTTTCCTTTGCCGATTTGACACGTCGATTTAGCTTTGACGCCGTGTAAAGCAGTAATCTAAATAAGCAGGTCATTAACCCTTTGATTTTCATGGGCCTTTACCTGAGCCACACTAAACAACAATGTATCAGTCGGTTACCGACACACAAATTACAATGGGGCTTGTGTAGCTTGCAGCTCTGTAAGCGTGATTTTTTTTTAATTTATTTTTTTACTTTTGCCTTTATTATGATTTCATTATGCCCTATACTGTACACGCCCTCTGATGAATGTTCTCTACAATAAACAGCAAATGGGAGAATCATGTCTTCTAGCGCTTATGAAGGTTTCTTGGGCTACTCCGAGTCTTAATGGCTGAGGTAATAGGCTTGGTCTGGGTAAGGCCCTTTGCTGAGCCCTTGGAAGTTGGAAAATAGCTTATGACAGGTGAATTGCCTTCAGTTTTGTCCTCAGGAGTGCCCTTGGAAGAGTCCTTTGCAGCACCATTGGAATTATGAATAGGATAACTGCTGGCTGGTGTACCTTTATTAACACCCTTTGCAGTGTGCTTGGGAGAAACGCTGGCCGGCACCTCAGAGTCTTCATAAAGAGATGCCATTGAGTTTAGAGCCGCTTTAGTCAGAGGAGTCCTTGCAGTAGCTGCTCGGGGAAGATTCCTATCGACCACAGGTTTGCTACCAACGTTGGGGATTGGGGATGATGTTGGCTGAGTTCTATTTACCCTTTTCCCCCTCACAGGTCTGAATATGACTTCATCAATATGACTGATGTTGTTACAATAGCTGAGCTTTCCTTCAGAGAGTTCAACGGTGTTGAAATCTCTAACAAGCTTTACCTTCTCCTGTGTCACCTCACTGATGTCACTGTCTGGTATCTCTGACAGATGGCCACTTCTCCCCTGTCTATGTTCTTTATCGTGGCTCATATTTTCATCAGTGATTTTATTAATATGACTCACACTTGTTTTAACATCTTCCTCACAGTCAGCTACTTTTTGTGAATTTTCACATTCTCTCTCCAGCGGGACATCCCTGTCATTGCATTGCAGTGTTTTGAAGTTCTTGGCTGTGCTATTGTTCAAATGAATATGGTTCAGTGGGGCAGGGCTAGTGTCTGGTGGGAGGCCTCTCTTCCTTCGGGACAGCCTAAGGACACCAGGCTGTCCAGTCAGTGGTCTGATGATTGATCCGTTGGTCAGAGGGATTTGACTTGCGGTCCTGCTTGAATTTCTTCCTGATTTCTGGAGACAAGTGAATGTCCTGGGATCGCTATGCTTGTTAGAACCTGCTTGGCGGCTGCGAGGTAGATGCTGATTGCAAGGCAGCTGGTGGTTGCTCTTTCGGGAGAGATGTTTGTTGCTGGTTCCCTGGGGTTTGCTTTGGGGACGGTTTCTAGGTTGACGGCTATTGTTCAGCCTTGGACAGGGCTTGGAGGATTGTCTGGAGCCAACCTTTAACAGAGGGATAGATCTGATGGAGGAGGTCCCGACCTGCAAAATACACAGTTAATGAGAATTCATAGTGAAAATAATAAAATTACAGACGGGTTTGTTTAAGCAACAATTTGAACAGTGACACATGGCGTTTGTATTGTCTCTAAATTCCAACCTACCAAAACTCATTACAAGATGAGTCAGTCAAAAAAAGAATAAATGTTACTATTACTGGTGTGACGTGAGGTGAAGAGGGGTGTAACAGTTGTGCACCCCATGCGAGTCCCTTCCTCCACTCTGATATAGAAGGTGTGTTAAATCACATTTACTGTATGTCCCTGTATGCAACTGAAGTAAGATACTAATGACAGAAAAGTTTGACTCCTGGCAAAATCATGATGTTTTGGGCCCAGCTTTACAGAGAAACACTTGCAGGAACCGAGCCGTGCCTGTCCCACTCCAAGTCCTAATAACGCTGGGATTTCTGGCAACGGGCACCTTTCAGAGGGAGTTGGCTGTCTCAGCTTTAGCCGTGTTATACCAGACATGTTAGGAGGTATAACTAGTTTAGTTAGGAGGTATACGTCGTCATTCATTCAGTCTGTATGAATGTTAATTATGTGTCACGAAGCCCACAAAAGCTGCACCACATTTTGAGTTGATCGTGATTTCTAAAGGGAACCTGGCATAGAACGTGCGAGCACACTGTTACTTAAGTCTGAATATTTTTGTGCCTCCGCTCTTTCTATGTTTCTTGCGTACGCCACCTGTCAACGTGAATCTTCAGTTATATACAGTACAGTACGTGCAGCCCCAGGTCCAATTTGTTATTGTGAACCAAGATTGTTGCTTCTTTGTTCGTAACAAGCTACGAGGCTGCAAAATTTCAATGGAATTTCAAGTAAATGAACCTGGTGTAAGAAGCAGGAGCACTTTGTAATGACTGAGGTTTTTAATCCTTTTCAGGCCAATCCACATCTGCCAAACAGCACCCTTCCTGTGGCAGATGTCCAAAGGCATTCCAAATGCTAGATTGCGACCTATCAACAGTATCACCTAAAGCCTTCCATAAAAAAACCTTCAGGATCTTTCTGACCTGTAGGGAGAGCTGGCGGGGCCTCAAGAGATGTCTTTCAGTTTCCTCTCTCCTCTCACCCTCCATCCCTTCTTTCTTCCTCCTTAGCTGTTCTGCCTCTCTCATCTCTCTCCCCTTTCTTCTCTGTGCCCTGGGGGATAGGGGACAGAAGGAGCTGACTGATCCTGAAGTAGAGCCTCCGGGCCTGGTTAGACCTGCTGCTTGTCTTACTCTCTGAGACCTGGAACCTTGTTGTCCTGCAGTACAGCAAGACAGACAGACAAACAAGAGACATTGAGGTAAATCCTCACCATACCAAGATTTAATGTGCACTCACCTACACACAGGCCTTTCACATTTATCCTTATAATAATCATTCTAATTATAATAATAATCATTCTAATAATAACAAACACACAGCATCACATTTTTCTGACTTTAAGACCATCATTATAATATTTTTCAATCATAAAAAGTGTGCTCTACGTGTTCTGGAACAATACGTAGTTCCATAATTTGCTGATATTCAGCTACACTCTTGACAAACAAAGACAGATTGACTAGACCAGTAGTAGACTGGCCATCAGGAGGACTGGGACTGGGACTGGGCTGCTCACTTTTAGGGCATAAAATTTTGAGCCACCTATTTCATGATTGTGACACAGACAGACAGAGAGAGATAGAAGAAAGAAAGAAAGAAAGAAAGGAAGAAAGAAAGAAAGAAAGAAAGAAAGAAAGAAAGAAAGGAAGAAAGAAAGAAAGAAAGAAAGGAAGAAAGGAAGAAAGAAAGAAAGAAAGAAAGAAAGAAAGAAAGACAGCGTTGAGTGATCAATAACCCATCCTTTGTGAACATAGCGGCAGACTGAGCTGATCAGGGGACTGTAGAAATTGAAAATGGAAAGGAATCCATCCAAAAAAAAGTGGGGCAGAGAAATTGAGAGCTAAAATTAAAGGCCCGGGAAGCTGAGGCCTCAAAATGAACAATTACTGACGTGTCCTAGTTCATTCCCTGACTCAGACTCACTGAGCACTGAACCACAGAGTAACAGGTGATTCTACGAAACAGTATACCACGGATTCAGCCCAATCTAGTCAGCTACAGCACAGTCCTGTGCTCTTCCTGTTTTTTTTTGTTTTTTTTTACTAAAATACATAAACACTGCAGGTGCCACAATTTGAACACTTTAGTCGCACTGCTACTGTGCCTAGCTGTCATTAATTCATCCTTACCTCGCATTCTACTGGCTGTGGTCTTGCTGTTCCTCTCAGCTGTAGTCCTGTGATTTGTGGAAAGACAGGAAGTGAGACGCTGAGTGGCAGCTGGCTGATGCTCTCGGCAACCGCCTAAGAAGGTCATGTTGTTAGGCAAAGCTGCTGAACCTAAGAAAAAAGTAGAAACGTGTGTTAAACTAGAGGCACATTGATTAGAGTGCATACATGCTCTAAGGCCAGGAATTACAGTATGTCTCTCAATGAAGAAAAAACCACATCCACCACTTTCTAATTATGACTTTGATCAAAAATTTGGACTCTTGTTTTTTTTTCTCTCCTGGCAGAAATGGGCTTCCATAGATGGTGTTTAAAATAGTATTGACTTATAACTAGTAACATAATCTGAGTACAGAAAATCAGACTATTCAAGAAAACTTTTTCAATTAAAGATTATCCTTAGGATTAATTCATTAAGCCCAGAACATAACAAAATATATTAAAATGTGTAAGACAAATGTGTTCTGAGAAAATAATAACCCGAAATTCACATGAGATCAACATGCAAGCAGCAGGTATTGAACAATTTATTCTGCACTACAGCACCCTATATTGTTAGGAGGATGAATTGGCAATGCTGGTTGACTTTGGTGCCCAGTGACTACGAGAAGGGGAGCAGTCTGCTTACAGGGAGTAGAAGACAATGACAGCAAGCTACCCAACCGTGGGTCACCTCCCTCTGTAGCTGTGGAACACCAACAACAGAGGCATAACTGGGCCAAACTCTTCAGCCAGAGGAGTGAAAGATGAGATTTTCCACAAAGAACATAGGAGTTTTATGAAAGAAATGCTAGATATGGAATATTGGGGATACCTCAAGAGAAGAGAAGAGAGGATAAGAAGTTATAAGTGTGTGTGTGTGTGTATCAAACCCATGGGCCAGAGGTTGTAACCCTCCATGTTCCTACTATTTCTGTACCTTTGGCCTTAGTTAAAAATGTGAAGTGACCTTTCTAGTACAGTCCTTTGCTTCTCTAAACAAAAGCCGATTTGTTAGTAACTTGTCATTTAGTGTATTTTCTAAAAGGTGGAAAAAAGATATTCTGTATGTCAGTTTGTCTAACTTGTATGCTTATTTGACAAAATAATAACTTCAATTCATAGCCATATAATGTAACATATGCATATTAATTTAAATCAATTCACATCTTTTGTAAATGAGTTTTCATTTGGCCACAATCTTATTAAGCAGTGAAAACACTAAATTTGATTTTCACACGTGGTTTTACCAGCAATAATCATGGAGTGGACACGTACAAGAGCACACAGCCAAATCCTCATGGGAAGGTGCACAAGAGCCTCTGGACTTCAAATCCATCAAGCAAGGTCAGGTTGCTGTGCTGTCACCTAAAAGCAATGCACACAGGTTTCTCCTGATAAAAAGATGGATGAGGTTCAAAGTCAGGGGTCAAACCAGAGCACTGAAGACATTTTTGCCTATGAGTAATGTCATAGTGGCACCGATAACTTGACCAGGGAGGGAAATTGCCACAAAACTGCAGCCCATCCACAACAGAAAGAGAAATTGTCTGAGAACGCCTCGGAGGAGCCGTGTACAGGCAAAGATCAACACGCAAACAACTATTGCTTACAAGGTCAGGAAAAATAACAGTGCAGCTGAGAACAGGACAGAAAAAAAGCAAAAAAATGCAGAAGCCCACAGAGAAAAGGAACGGAAAATAAAAAATATTTATGAAGAGCTGCATATCCTGAAGCAAAAATATAAAAGTGCTGGATGGATATGGAGAGAATAGGGCTCTACATTACAAGGCTTAGACTGAAGACGTTGAGAAGAGCAGGAAGATTGCAGACTGCAAAAAAAGTGAAAGCCAGGAAAAGAGCACGGTTTGTAAAGTTTTGACACTGTTGAGTGAGCAGTCAGGTCACATGGAAGACACTGAGTGTCCTCTTTGAGAGACAAATAGAGAGCTAGAGACAGAAAGAGGTTCCTTAGAAACTATCCAAGAGTCATTAGAGTTGAGCCAACAAGCACTGCTTTTAAATTTTAAGAACAATCGTGCAAAGAAGTGTATCAACTTGTCAAAAGTTGTCCAATCCAGGATCAGCCCTGGGGTACTATGGTTTACCATACAGTGTGCACAAGAGGTGCCCCCAGGTTGCCACGTACACTCGCAGCATAACAATAGTGGAGGAAGTCTGGAAGACAGGCGTCATACCTGACAGTAGGAAACAGTCAGAAAGATGGAGTCGGTTATAATCTCTTATGTTAAAATGAGTGTACAACACTTTTGCCAAGCAGTCGTCATCAGCTGGGGCCGAGCCGAGTATCCAGGCTGTAACCTGCGTGGTGGCAGAGGAAGATTACACGTACTGTCTGGATGCAAAGCAGTTCTTCGTCAAGGACCACCAAGGTGGAAAATACATGCCAATATCCAAACATATTGGAGAGAGAGCAGCAGTGGCATAAAAAATAAATAAATATAAAAAATAGACAGACTCACATATGCTTCCTTATGGCAGATGAGTACCGATGGATAGCATCAAAGGGTCATTCAAGTCTACCTGATAAGGCACCATACCGAGACATGTGCGTAGAACCCACTGTGCAGACAATGCCGAAGCCAGACATTGAGATGTGCTCACAGCAAAGTCAGAAGATCGTCTTGACTGAGCTGAACGTACCCAGGGAAGGTGCATGTGATGAGGCAAATGAGAGGGGGCCTGACAAATACAAAGAAATAACCGAGTAGTCCAGGCAGAGAGGATGGAGCACCTGTATGTTTCCAATGGAAGCTGCGGCCGGGGGGCTCCCTTTTACAGGGGTTTTATACACAGCAAGCACATTTTCTCAATACTTCTGGGCATTTCCACTGGATGTGTCTTGGGTCGATCAGATAACCATCAGATCATAAGAAAACACATTTCTATCCTCTTCATTTGTATATTAGCCAGATAGCTAATGGACCAAGCAGTAATAGCAAACACGGACAACTCAAGCCTCCTAGCATCACAGGTATATACAGTATTTGGTATATATAGCTCACCTCTTAAACACAGGAAAGAGAGGAAGTCTTCAGTCTTGGGTCGACGTCTACTCAGGCAGGTGACCATGGCCAGGTTGTGAGTGTGGTTATATGGTGCTGATGTCATCAACATTGATGGTCCTGGAGAGTTGAGAGGAGACTGGGCAAACTTCCTCTGTGCTTGAACCCTTGGCCTGTGAAAACACAAATATGATGTTGGCTCTAGACAATGGTAAAAGTTAAATCCATAACGCGTGCAAAATTGAGTATTCACTATAATGAAAATACTAACACAATATCTGGAGAACATAAGGAAATTGTAAAAAAATCATTCTATTTGATCGTTTTTGTCAAGAAGCTGGTGACTAGAGACCTGTACACAAAGAGAAATAACGATGGTTTTGTTCATGGAGATGCTCAAATATGCAATGATTTGCTTCTCTGTACGAGTCTGAGAAGGTCTGATGAGGTATATATATAAATACTGATAAAAAAGAATGTACAGTAATAAAACAATGTAAAACAGTTTTTAAGACCATTTAATTAAAGAGGTTAACTGAAAAAGTATAAATGCTTTTGTTCATTTACTTACGCCTGGCGATTACGTGTCCTTGTCCTTAAAGCTCGTCTACTTCCATAATGTTATTCCATCATAATCAAATGCTCTTCTCTCAGCTATTTAGTTTTAATTTATACCATCACCAACTCTGGCTCGTGTCAGGAAAGCTAGACGATGGAATTGGTGAGTAGTTCAGTTAGAGGGAATGGGGCCCTGCAGTCACTCACACATTGTTGTATTGGGTATTGCTTGCTATGGCAATGTGCGACTGGCATTCAGACAGATTATTACACATAAAGGCTATTTGAAACTATCATTCCAGAATGAGGTTATTTGTGTATGGGAGAGTGATTAGCATCAAAAAGGTGAGATCATTTGTCATTCCAATGTAATAAGAGTTGTAAGATAGAGCACATTATTGTGCAATGATACTGGCGGTAGTGCTCACACATATTATTGTAATATGGTATATAAATGTCATAATAACATAATATCTATTCACCGAGGTACACTTTGTGGTATACTACAAAACCAACAGGGGGCACTACCATGGTTCCTCTTGCATTCCTGACTTAAATACGAAGTCAACCAGAACTGCGGAGTGTAGGTGGTTCTGTGTGCCTATTAACTAAGTTGAAAATAAATAAGAAGTATATAAAATAAATCAAAATAAATCTATACAGCTAAAGGACTGTTACACGCCAGTTTAGATGATGCAGAAAATGCTTCCATCTGGACAAATTACCGTAGAAACAGAGTGCTGTTAAATTTAGAGGATGTGCACGCAAGGGAGTAATAGCAGATGAATGTAAAATAGTGATAACTGACATGCCGACACCCATGCTAACGCTGCAACATCTTCTTGACTAGAGTAAGATCTTCCATTTGCAAGCTATGAAATGAAACAGTTTGCATGTAAGCGGAGAATAAAAGTAACACATTTCAGCCCTGGTTACCCATAGTCCAATGGGCAAGCTGGAGGAATGTAGTAGACATTTTAAAGAAGGCATTAATGAGTTGTGTCCAGATGAGCACCCTGCTGTGGTCAGTACAGTCCTCTGACTGATTAATCTGCAGAGGAGACAACAGCATACACCTGCACGATTGTGGGGGAAAATGTGAAATATTTAAAATTTCATATTGCAATAATATAGAAACTGATGCCATGTGATGCATGCACAGCATTTTGATAAATCTGCCATGTTGTATCCTACTCTATAGTTACGTGTAGAGCATGTTGTCATGCTTTTGTTCTCAGTCACCACCACTGGTCCATATAATGCATGGAGATATGAGTCTGTGTGTGTGTGTTGAATAATTAGTTTTACGTTCCGGGGTATAGAAACAGAGTTCTGGCTGAAAGGAATTGTTCTACTGTATGAAACATTGTTTTCCTTTAATTACAGCTTTGTGTTCCAGTTATTCATTGCTTTATTTATCAGGTCTACATATTACACGCATGCTGAGTATAAAGGTCTCCTTTGAGTGAAAAGCTGCACTAACAATACCCGTGATTGAAATGGTAGAAAATGTTTTTTTAAGTTTGCCAGTTGGAGGACAAAGCCAGGAACCGCATGAGCAAACAAGAAAACTTTGCCAAGTCTGGGTTCCTGCTGTGAGATGTAAAAGTGTCACAGCGGACGAGATTTCTGTTCATGCAGGTTTTGCTCCTGGCACTTTCATTGTGGCACTTTATGTTTACAGGGCAGCATCACAAGCGATACACCACGGGGCACCGAAATGCTGGACTGTCAGAAGTGGGACAAATAGGTGGATACTGTATGAACACAAAAATGTTGGGCATTTTACCCCTTTTGTTACAACAGTGTTGACACATTTGTCAGTATAAAGCTGTGCAGACCCTGCTCTCAGCTACTCGTAAAATGTGAGCCTCTAGATAATTCTGCATTTGAACTGCAGCGTGTGCACATACACCAAACACAAGGTCATTCAGTATGTCGATGTACATGACGAATGACAGCAAACTTGGATCAGTACTTTCTGCTCGGAGGGACTCTAAAATTTAACGAGATTATAAATGTTAGCTAACTTGGCTTAGTCAAGTTAGAGTCTGTCTCCATGCCTTGTGTACAATCTGTTCCTTTAACATTTTAAAATGATCAACTAGGACTGTTACGGCAGGTTCATATGCCCTGCCGCTATACTGTTTGAAGGATTTACAGCACGCACGCTCCGAAGAAACCAGGGGCAGAAAATCACGGACCACTGTGATGTGACAATTGCATGTTAAAAAACTAATGCACCATCACTGCTGACATCAGATATCATCAGGGCCTACAACAGTATGCTACAAAAAGGAGATAGAAGGCTTTCACAAGCTAGACAAAGACAGGACTACCGTGGCCAAGGGGACTCTCGCTTTCTCACCTCTTACTAGCAGTATCATCCTTATCATGGTCAAGGCTGACCAGGCGGCGCTGTGGCAGGCATGGCTTTAAGGACTGGCTCCAGCGTGGACTGGCTGACATACGTGTCTGGTGCCGTTTGATGCCGTTTGGCAGGGCTCCTTTAAAGAGAGCCTTGTTATTAACTTGAAAACTCATATCTACTCCTAGAACTTAACATTACACACAATCACATGTTTACAAATAAAATCAAGACAGTTGTAAATGGGACATTTACAGAAATCTATATTAGTGTACTGTGAGTAACAGACATAAATTATGCAATTGTTAACTGATTTATTCAAGTATGTTAATGCTCCATTGGTTTGCTATCAGCTTAAGCATTTCCTGACATACTCATGATCATTAGCTATTAAAGCAAAAAATACTGTATCTTCAGCAGACAGAATCATATTACTGTAACTCTATCATATCTTAACTCCTTCTTAACATCATACACCCTTTTTGTACACCCTAGTAACCCTCTCTCACCATCATACATCCATTTTGTACACCCTAGTAACCCTCTCTCACCATCATAGAGCCCTTACTTACACCCTCTTAACCCTCTCTCACCATCATCGAGCCCTTTCTTACACCCTCGTTACCCTGTCTCACCTCATACGCCATACATCTTTAATTCATGGCTTTCATTGTAACTCAACACGACAAAACGAATCAGGTCACTTGCTGTGACTCCAGGTGTTGTGATTTGCCCATGACGTGTCTTGACAACACTGATCAGAACGGTGAGGTGACGTACTTACCGCTGAGGCTGCTGGGAACCTGGGACCTCAGTGTCCTGGTGGGTCTGGCTGCAGGAGCTGTATGTGTGTGTTGACACAGGCAGCTGTGTTTACACTGAAGGCTTTGTGCTGATTCTGTTGTACTTTCAGTGTATTTGGAATTTAGTAGTAAAAGTGTTCGGTGTGTTTTGTGTGACCGAAGTGTTCTATATGACACAGACATGTTCTGGCAAGTGCGTGCATTTTCTTGTGTGTGTGCGTGCTCCAAAGTGTGAGTCATATTTTTTCTACATATATGTGAGTGTGGTTGAGTGTTCTGCAGTGTGTGGGTGCATTTCTGCCTTGGTGTGTGTGTGTCCTGAGACTTTTGTTTATGAGTACTTACTTGTTTGGAACTGTGTTGGGAATTATGTGTGTTTTTTTGTGTGTGCGTGCTCGGTGGGCGGCGGATGTGTCTTTGTTGAGATGTGTGCGCATTCTGCGTTGTACGTTTGATTTTCTGTGTCGGTATATTGGATGGTGAGCGTGTTTTTTGTGTAGTGTGTGACGCTGAGTTTTTTGATGAGCGTGAATGCGCGTGTGCACGTGTGTGTATGTGTGAGTGTTTGTGTGCTGCACGGTGTGCATCTCTGAATTCCCTGAGAGACAGGAAGAGGACTTTTCGGACCAGACGTTCTTCACACCATGGCATCCCATCACTAATGTCCTGCACACACACAAACACACAATGAGCTTTGTCATGCTAACACAATGGTTTCATTAAAACATCACAACAACATCCATGAATGGTGAACATAATTCATTTTCAAACCAACTGCAAGCCTGACTGAAAGGGAGTCAGCAGGATTCAAATTGGGTCAGAAGGATGAGCAGAAGATATGCAGAAACCTGCCACAATAAAAAGCCAACACCACCTGCCTGATGTGGATTATAGCAGCAGAATATTGGAAAAATAAACTTGAGAAGGATTTTAGTGTTCTTAGTGCCCAATTGTTCATGGCAGCTTTCACTCAGGGATAGGAAGTTGCCAGGGAATGACGTTGGGGAGTACGCGGTGAAATCGAACATTAGATTTCATATGGGATTGGAATATTTAAAAAATCTTCCTTGCATGCTATTTGAAATAGTTGATTACAGTGACAATATTACAGTTATATACAAACAAGGAAACAACTAATAGGAGATGTGATTGCTTTTTCAAATCAGAGCGATTTTGATGATTTCATTTGGGTCCTCAAAGGAGGGCTCTGCATCTTGGAGGGGCTGATTCAAATCATCCAGTCAAGATTCTAATGCAAGAGAACAACAGAGAGAAGAGGAAACAACTAACAAACATCTATGTGTGTGTGTGTGCAGCTTTAACAAACCCG
The DNA here is from genome assembly GCA_900303265.1 of Brotula barbata. NCBI lineage: Eukaryota > Metazoa > Chordata > Actinopteri > Ophidiiformes > Ophidiidae > Brotula > Brotula barbata. The sequence goes on along the minus strand of OMNV01029185.1, from coordinate 107,788 downwards.
TCTAGCAGCGCTGTGAGTTAATAATTGCAAAAAGAAAAAGGATATGGTAACACTGTTCGCATTGTACTGATAAGTGATGGAGAAGGAGTGATGGAAAAGGTATGCAGAAGTCTGTGGACTAGGATAGTCCCCAGAGGGACATCAACCATGTGGGTCTGACCACAGTGGCACTTGTGGTGCCAGGATGATGGCTGCCCCTTCTCCTTGTCAAGGGAGCTGCTGTGCGAGGCAAGGCGCTAGCTGTGGATGGGGTCAAGAAGCAAGTCGTGGTAGAGCATTTTATCCAAACGCTTCACGTCATCATGGGTCTAGCGCCACCAGCCTTTTGAGGATGCAGATGCGGAGCCAATACAAGCTAAGTCAATTTTCACCGGAACATTAAGTGCGTGTATTACTTTCTTCTTCTAGCTCAAAATGACTTGCCACGTTGCTTTATGGTGGGTCACAGATTTATGACGTGAACCTCCTTAAAGCGTGGACGAACTCCAGGTCTGTTTCTCTGCTGACGCCTGTGTCTGTGTTCATATGTACCTGTTGCAACAAGCAGCAACCGTCCTGTCAGAGTGGAGATTTCTGCTTTTTGAATATGTCTCATTTCAAGTTTCTATGATGTATTATCTTGGATTTTGAGATGCTAAAATAGAGTTGGTACTTGACACAGACAAACAAAAAGTATACAGGTAGCAACTACTCTATGTTAGCAAAATACAATCAATAACAACCACAAAATAATTATGTTAGTAGTACTATAAACAATACTGCTGAAGTTTAGTTAGACTTTCATTTTTTGATTTCTTTCGGCATGCTTTTAGTTACATAAATTCACCGGTTGCTGACAATTCCCACCGCCTCTTTCCCCCATGGCATTTTGTCTCTGATCCACTTTTCCAGTCTTGTAGGCTCTGATTTGCAGTTCAGGATTTTATGAAAACCACTGAAGTGCAAACCCACCACACAGCAACTTGTTGTCTGTGCTGTTAACTAGCAGACAGAAAAGACAAACAGCATCTCCATACAATACAAATCAGTGTAAAGTGATGTCCCCTAAGGAGGACAATTGGACTAGTTCAAACTGACAACGATCATTTTTCCATCTTGCCTCTCAGCCAACACTTACACAGTCTATTTTGGCATATTACTGATTTATATTCATATTCGATTACAGATAGACCTTGAAGTTTTAATCACTGCAAAGTATTCACATCAATACCAGTGCTGCACGACGAAATAATATACAAAAAAAACCCCAACAACAACTATTTTTACACTGTCTGCACATTTTTAGTTTAATTGATCTCATTGTGGTAGTCAGTGTCTCAAATAATACACATTTTTTTCAGGTGAGCTGCAGTGCAGTAACAAATCTGGAACAGTCAGTGGCAATTGTCAATACTTACTGATACGAAATGATAGAAAACTGAAACAAAAAAATGGATTGTAACTTCACACTCAACAAAGACATCAGATTTGCCACAAGTTACCTTTAGGAGTTTTGTCATTTCATGTACATTTTTGTGCAAATTTAATCTTTATTGCTGGTGTTATAGTTGTTTCCAGCAACCTCATCAAGGGTAGAGCAAACCTAGCAGCTCTCTTTGTCACTATTTTCTGCATGCAGCCAGTTAGACAAGTTTCATTAGTCAAAAATACATTTACTTTTCAGGTTGTTGTAAGCTGCCATAACTTGTGTTCAGTGAACGTGGAGTAGTTTTCATTCGTTATCCTGCATTTTCACACCCAATTAAATTCATCCTCTGCATTTAATCCATCCCAACTATGAGGAGCAGTGGGCAGCAACCACATGCACATGCAAACACACACACACACACACACTAGTGCCTGGGGACCAACTCCAGATCTTCCGCCTGGTGCCTTGGTCAAGGGCAATGGCAGGAGTCATTAACCTAAAGCACATGTTTTTGTGGGTGGGGGAAACTGGGGCACCCGCAGGAAACCCCCGCAGACACGGGGAGATCTTGCAAACTCCACACAGACAGGCCATTGTTGGCTCGGGACTCAAACCACCACTACGGCATGGTGATTAGCACACAATTAATGCAATAGAAAGCCTCACACTGTACTGAAATAAAACGAGTGCACATAAATTAGGTAAGTAACTGTAGTGTCTACTGTCTTTTGTTGTCATGGTTTCACTGAGTTTCTCTCCTCACTGTGGGCTGGGCTGTTGCTACACACACACATACACGGAGCTCAACAGAGCAGAGGAGAGACAGTGGACCAGTCTCGAAAAAAAAAGCCAATACATGTAGTTTAATCCAAGTTGTACGACTTTTTCCAAAAATTAGTCTTGGAATCTTAAATTCAGATCAATACAGAAATGTTTCTTTTGCTGATTAGCCCAACTCACTTGCATGTATTTCTCTTTGTACAGAATAATTTTTAATAGCATATGCGATCAAAACTGTCGCACTGTACAGCCCTGTTCTGTGTTCAGGCAGCCTGTGCAGACCTACAGTATTCTGGCTGAGGGAAGCCTGATATTCCACAGAACACATTAAGGACCTACAGCTTTAATTTCCTCTGGGTAAGGACAGTAATTATCCCCTCACTGTGCCTTTCTTAGTCCGTGCCCGACAGTGCCACTCACTGGACAATCTGGGTTATGGTTTATAGTTTATTTCAGGGAGCCTGGAAGTCCCCTTAACCATTTTATTTTTCATTTTCTACGCAATAGTTCACCTTTTGCAACAATAATTTATTTTTTGATTTTTTTTTAGCTACATATTGAGTATAAGGATTTCAGACAATTTTGACATTTTTGTGCTGGATTATAAAGCAGTCAATAAAGGCAGTCTGGAATAGAAAATAATTTCACTTACATATTTTTTCTTGATGATATTCCGTTTGGGTCTGTCCATACTCATCTTGGCCACTTTCCACTAAGGAGCATATTAGTGAAGAAGGCTCCTCTTCGTTTATGGAAATACAAACCCCTCCCCCCTAGGTCCTGAAAAAGATGTAGCAAGACATTTGATTGAATATGTTATGCATATGTTAAGTACGTTTCTCTCTCAATATAGGTTTGGCAAATATAGGCAAATTAATGTTTCCAATAGCTAACAGTGTCTTAAAGGACATGCCATGTATTTCCCATACTTTTATGCATCCATTTCAACGCAGGCAGGATGTAAACAAGGGCTAAATAATACAAAAAGTCTCTTTTTTGTTATTTTGTCTCGTCCCCAAAGACATTTAAATGATTAATACAGAAATAAACAGAACAATGCAAAACTGTAATCCATTCTATTATAAATAAAAGTTTGATGCCGCTCCTGTCATGCGTCTAATTCGCCAGACAACGTTTGAATGTTATAACCTCTAAGTGCCATTAGAGGGCACTGTCGTACCAGTCTGCTTAGTTTAAATATTGTACAACTGATTAGTATAAAAAACTTAATGTAGGCGTTTCCATGGTGATCATCCTTTACATCTTGCTCAAAGACACACTTGAAAGACGGCAGATGTCAAAATTATTCAGATGAAGAAGTCAAAGATGACATCCGCATGCGTGTGTGACATATACTAATTCAAAAGTAAAGACATGAATAGTAATAAATGAATTAAAAAACCCCAATTTGAATCGACTCAAATCCCAAAAGGGACAACAAATAATTACCTGCAAAACACAGGCAGCAAAACAGGCAGATAGACAGGCAGGTAGAAAGAGACAGACAGGGAGACGTACAGACTGTCTGACAGGCAGACAGGTAGAGACTCAGACAGGGTGTAGAGGAGGAACTTTGTTGCCAAAGTGTGTCTGTTCTGGCTGGATTCTGATCCACTGTGCTTCGGCCTGCTTCCATTGAATGAAGAGTGTACGTGCACTTTACGCAAACACCTCACATGTGTGATGATGAGGAGGCCCGGCTGCTCCGCTTCATCAGCTCATCATCTTTACAATCTTCATCATCAAGATGTTACAACCCAAGTACAGTCCGTTATGAATGATTCCCATCAGAGACAGGCCCGCGACACGTTAATGTAGAACTAACGCTCTAAAAGCAGGAAAGATACAACGTGTTCTCATCCTTCCGTTTCTGCTGCCGGTACCGTTCAGTCTGCACCAACAGTATCAGCACATCAATCAGGACATCGTGGACACGTATCCCCGCACATCCCCGCGGGACATCCCCTCTATCACATTTATCCTGAAATAAAGCCGAGCTAACACAATGAACGTTTCAACGCCGACCGATGAGCCTCATCCTGCATGATTACCGGCCAACATCCAACGTCCCTCGCGCACAGACACGCACTCACAGACACACGCGCGAACGCACGCGCATGCACGCACGCTCACCCACACACACACACAGGGCAGTCTTTAAGAACGCCAATACCAATACCTACGATTTACTTACAATTTACTCAGTCCCGGTGTGCCGTTGTTCCCGCTGCCCACCGTCTGTCAGCGCGCTGCTGGTATTCAGTGACTGCAGCCTGCTCAGCGCAGGGGGCTGTGGTCACGTGAGCTCCCACTTATATTTACAGGCGCGTTTTTTATGGTCATTACGGCCCAATGAGACAGCCGACAGAACAAGACAGGCTGACAGACAGCGAGAAACAGGAGATATACCTCATCCAGACAGACGGGATACGTCCTTCGTTTACAAGACAGAAACGAAATGTCCTTCATTCACGAGACGGACGGGACACATCCCAGGTCCACGACACAGACAGGGCACGCCTGAAAGTTTTTGGAAGGGTCGTGACCCATGAATTCGTAAAATTTTGATACTGATTAAGACCTAGTGGTCACCAATTCTGTAGACCAGAAAGCCACCTCCAAGTGAATGTGGCTACAGCCACAAGTGGGTGTGGCTGCAGGAGCAAGTGGGTGGTGCTTGTTCATTCGCACATCTGATTGGCTTATACAGTAGATATTAGATGGCAGCCAACGAAAATCAAAGGATAGAAAAGCCGAGCCAGCCGCGTTAAGTCACTGAAATGTCTGATGTTAATGTGAAATGCATTTTTGATGTGACAGGTGCCCCATTCAGACAGTTAATTTATTGTGCTGGACATAAGAAGAGAGAAGAAGAAGGGTACTTTATTGATCGCCTTAGGGAAATTAACTCTGCACTTTAACCCATCCTCAATGAGGAGCAGTGGGCAGCCAACACATGCAAACACACACACAGCAGCGCCCGGTGACCAACTCCAGATCTTCTACCTTTGCCTTGGTCAGGGACAATGGCAGGAGTAATTACCCTAACGTGCATGTTTTTGAACAAACTCCACACATAAAGGTGCCGAGGTTGACCCCGGGAATTTGAACCTCCAACCTTCTTGCTGTGAGGCAACAGTGCTAACCACCACGCTGATGTATTAGAAAATTTGATTATTATCATCAAGAGGCCATAAGATGTTTCATAAATTATATTCAAATCACTGTGGACATGCCTCCAAGTAGATGTTTTGTTTCAAAAGACTGAAAAAAATGAAATTAGAAACTGATGCTTATGTAGAGAAAATCATGTGTATTTTTTTAATACTCGACACATTACACTATCAGTACACTAGTATATATGGATTTGGTACAGGCGGTGGGCTGTAAGGTCATGCTTGACTAAACACCAGTAATCTAAAACTCTGGCAAGATTGAGCTGAATATTTTCCCTGGATATTCGCACCAAGAGCCCCATGCTTAAAAGACTTTACGTTAATCCATCCCTGTTGCCAAATGATTCATTTGGTTAGAAACAGTCAGAACATCAAGAACCAATTAGTGTTCTGACCAACACTGAAAGAAAAGGTAATCGGAAAAAAAACTGCATTAAAATACCTGCAGTAAAAATGACAAATACAAACATGGACAAATGACCACACTTGAAAAACAAAGGCTTAAAAAAAAAACAACTCTCGCTTTTCATACAGTAAATAAACATTATTTTATTGATTTCAATGTTTTAGTTGCACAGTCAGACAACAGATACTCATCAGTCTGTCCAGTCAGAATGAAATAGTTCCACTGCTTCTGTTAATCCCCCACTGCATGGCTGATGAAGAGGAGAAGCAGCATTATAAATATTTTGGATCTGCAGGCTGTGTGTGGTATATGTGTAGTCAGATGTGCAGGTGGGTGTATAGGCTCATTTGCGCTGTACTTGTGTGAAGGATGAGGGTAACTGGATGGGCTGTACAGACTGGAAGGGCAGCTGAAGGGGTTTCTTGCGGGAATCTGGTGAAACCCTCTGGGCTAATGTGGGGAGCAGCTGGTTGCGTTTGATGATCTGCAGGGCGAGCTGGGTGTTTCCTGGGGGGATAAAACAACTTTTAACACAGTGAATCTGGACCACAAAAACAAAACCAGGTGCATTCAATCACAAGCACATGTGTGTTTTGTTTTTTTACAGGAAGCAGCGCATCACACACAGGGTTTATGGATATGATAAGCCAATTTCACACCTAGGGTCTTCACTAAAGTTTGCATCTTTTTTTTATTACGTTTGCCTGGTTTTGCATAGCATTAGAAGAAACACACCTAACTTAACTGTAGCGTCTGATGTCCGTGTTAGGAAATTGGTCATAAATCTAAAATAAAGTAGATTTAACACTGATAAATCCATAAAAATGCATAAAGATGCTGGAGTTATATTACTTAGTTAGTATTAATTGACCACTGTTGGCTGTTCAATGAGGTTTTTGTGCTGTGTAACACCCCCACATGCATTCCATTTTCCTTCAAATGTCCTGTTTGTTGCATGCTTTTCCTCAATGAAGTGGAGTTTATTTCCAGGTAAAAGCATGTCTACTGCTGCTGTCACTCTCTTTGTATTATGTTTGGCAAATTTCCATTTTCTCTGCACTTCATGTCATTAACCAAAATGTATCCACATATCGCTAGATTAAGAAATATTATGTTAAAAAAAAAAAATTGTATATGTTAAAAATTTCTTTGATATTTGCCATTTCCACCGATCATTTTCTATTTATTTCTGTTCAAACATTTTCTGTGTCAAAATTCCCCAAAAAGTTATAAACATGGCTAGTGATTTTTCCACATGGACCCAAACAATGAAGAGATGATTGTTATTCAGGGGAGTACATTTGCTATTTTGTACAAAAAAGGAAGTAATAACGGGGCATATGTGCTCTCCTAGGCTCGTTGGTGTTTCATCAAATGGTTTGTATCTGCTCAAGCCTGCAACTACAATTTTGAGGGTTGTGGGATGCTCCAAATCTGGGTCAGGTTGAGTCTCTGACCTGCTCAAAATGAAAAACTGGTAGTGCAGGCAGAAGTAGCCTTTGGCTGGTTTTAATTCCAGATCATAAAAGTTGGTCTTGATCTGTACAAATTACAGTTAAAATTGTTGGTCTGAGCTGACTAGTAAGGTGCTGCTGTAGTTGTGTTATGAATATTTCAATGACTTAGTAACCAGTTACTACCTGTGCAAGCCAACTGTCAAAAATCCTCCCCTTTATTTTAATGTTTGTTTGTTTATATTTTGTATGAAGATGACTATGTGCAGAGGGACTGTGCTTGGACTCTTACCATTCTGCAGCTCTAAGTAGACTCCAAGCAGAATGGCTTCAGGGGGAATCTCCTTGGTGTTCACCATGGATGCAGCCTGACAAGGATAAAGCGCAAATCACAATTTAGGAGCTGATTATTCTGCCATGAGCACAATTCTTTTCCACGTAAAAAAAAAAAAAGAGGGAAAAAGTGACTGGTCGTACGTGAAGTGCAAGGGTTTTCTGACACAATCAGATCAGTTTTGAAGGAGAATCTGGCCCTAAATGAAAATCATTCTGGCCTTCTAAATGTTATGGTATGGAATGAGCCTGAACTGTAATTTTTACATTCGGTACAATGAAAGCACCACTGTCAAACTGGTAGATAATTCATAAGAGGAATCAAATAAAATCACTTACGAGCAAGTTTAATTAGATTGGAATCAAGTCAGCAATGGGTAAGCTTTGAATTAAGCTGTATGCCTATAGCAAATCATGCAGCATGTAGACCACTATAATAGCTACATCACTCTTTTAAAGGGAACAAACAGAATAAAGCAAACTCATTAAAATCTCAGGAAAAAAACTCACTTGTAAATGTGATTTTCACACCCTCCTCTGAAACATTCACTGTCCAATTAAATGATAATGATTATTTTGTTTTAATTGTGTTGTGGTGGCAAATAATTTCTTTTATTGGTTGTAATATGCTCAAATCATTAAAACGTTCCAGTGGAGAAAAATTTGTTCAACTTAAAGGATTAAATTTAAGCAATTGGTTGAATTTAAATGTTTAAAAAAGGTGAATATATATTATGTCTTTATACCTGATGTAGGCACTTGCGTGCCTTGTCATACTCGCTCCTCAAGCAGTAAGCACTGCCCAGGTTGAAGAGCATCATTGCCCGTGCTGATGTCACACTGCTGGGGTAACACAGGGGGGTCTGCTTCCCTGCTGCACACAGAGACACACACACCTGACAAATCTGGATGCATGGTATCGTGCATGCTGTCATACAAAAATGTGTGATCTGTTCAGAAAAGCCTCATTTATATGTTGAGAGCAGTGGCAGCCAAACAATGATGTTAACATGAAGTTACAAAAGAGATAAACCCAAATTTCACTGTATGGTGGCAGTTGGTGACTGTTATTGTCATCTGATCCCTCTGTGCTGGACAAATTTAACCACACAGTTAAACTTCCACTTTTGATTTTTGATACTATTTAGCAATGACTTTACACGTCTGCAATGACCAGTAGGTCACTACTGAACATGTGGGAAAGCCTCTGATAAAAGGACAAATCACATTTTATTCTGTGGCTGTGATAAATCCCTATGCAATGTGCATAAGACTGCAATAAAATTAGATAAATTAATAAAGCCATCAAAGTGAACATGGATTAAGGAGTTTTTCTTGCATTGAAAGTTTCTAAAAGTATACCCACAGGACTCGACTGGCTCGTCTCCTTTGTCTGAACCTGTTGAAAAAAAGAGAAGAAAAAAAGAAAGTCAGCATTACTATTATAATAACCAAAAAACAGAACGCAATCCATCACACCCTGAATGACCAAGCATAATAACAAATGATATCTGTAAAGAATAAAATACAAAATCTCTTAAAACTGGAGACCTTGGTCTTGATCACTGGTTAACACTCCCATTGAAACATCAGTGACATTCTCTGGATTGAGATGCGCAATGGCATCAGAGATCCTGTCCAGAGAGATGAGAGCTTCTGCAGCATAAAGATGACCCAGGAACCTGGCATACACAAGTAGTGAGGGAAAGAAAACCAGAGTACCAATTAATACAGGGGAAGCTTTATGAATGTGCTTCAGTTATCATTGCACTGCACACTTAGCCCCTTTGTATTTTCAACATATAAAAAATGAGCACTGACAATGGTATGCAGTATATGTAAAATTTACAGTAATATAAGCACGCAAGGTTCAGCCAAGTTGAACTTTGGGTACAGAGCTCTGTGATGAAACCTGGGCTTCTACAATCAGATGAGGAAAACACAATGCTTCTATGCTTTGCTAGGAGACCAAAAAGGACTGGAGAAAAATGAAGGAATACAAAGAATCACGCCGTTTCTCAGCATGAGGAAGTTTACGATACAGCTGTGAAAAGTTACTAGGACCTTGAGAAATCCCTTGCCTGTAAATAAATATCCAGTACAGTTGACTGTGACAGTTGAGAGAGATTTGATCAAAATACAATGGTGATATACTTCAATATTCACAGTAACCTTAATATAAAGCATATCTTGCGCTGGCCTCGTTCTTGTTGTCATTAAACAAGAAATAACTAGATGAAGATATGTTTTTTTAAACTAAAGCGGATGGTGGATGTTCTGCATATAGGAGCAGAATCTATGTATTTTGTGTTATGCACCACGATCAATTTCGACTTTTCTGGTTGTAAAGTCACAGGTAGTTATAATATCATGATGTGGTTTTCGCTGGGTAGGGTGGATTTCACTGAAATGCTACAAATACAAAATCTACATCAGTTCAAATCGAATATTAAATATGGTAAATGGACTGCATTTCTTTCGCACTTTTATAGTACTGTGACCAATACAAAGCAGCTTACCACGGCCCCAACGAATATGAATTAATCACATATATTTTTTAATGTGTTTCAATTAAGTTACAAGAACAGTTACTGAATCACTTCAACTGAAATGACATTTTTGTAAAGATGAAAAAAAAATCAAATTTGAAAAAAAAAAAAAGAATTCATCAAAGGGTCCCCATTTTCATGCATCCATAAGGAAATCTTTTGGTACATTTCACTCTTTCCGGACAATAAATGTAAAAAGAAGAGTAAAAATTTAATCAACAGATGGAGGACGAAAAGGGCTGCGAAGGATGAGTTTCCCCTGTCTAAACTCTCCCAAATGCTGTCATTGTCAAACACTGAGATTTTGTGTGCCGACAATCTCTTACTATGTGTCACTTCTCTCCTAATGAATATTGCTAAAGCGAGTAATTGTTTTTTGAGGAAAGCATTATGCCTGCTTTTTGGCCTGATCCACTGCCCAATTGTTGGTTGTGTGCTTAACTACATTTTCCTGCCTCCATATCAGTACCATCAATGTGAAAGCCCCTTAGATCTAAATCATAATAAATTCTGACTAAACTAATAATTAAACCTGCTTTTAGTGATCATACAGTTAAATATATGACAGTACAGACTGGTAAGTGTGTAAATTTGTATTGGATTACTGGTAGACACTGGACAGCCCCACGTTTCCTGTAGCAACAAAAATGATTTAATTCATCAGCGTATTTGGGATATTTCTTGCTTCACAGCAAATAGGATTAAAGTCTGCTATGATGGAAATGTCAGACCTCAGTATACAGAGAATCCCAGCTATTCTAGTGTTGTTCCAAAGGTTTTGCTATGCATGTGGTGTTCACACAATGCAGAGACTGACAAAATAGGCAATACAGACTGGTTTGTTGATGTTAAAGTACTATAAATAATACTCAAAAACCACTGGCTTTGCAATAGAATATATTTCAAGACTTACTTTAGGGAACCAGAGACTTTGGTCTGAAGGAGGAGTTTTTCAGCGTGGTTTAGTGCCATCAGATTATCTCCCAGTGCTAATGCTACATAGGCACTACAGGCTAAGATGGAGCACCTAAAAACGGAAGACATGTTTAACAAATTGGAGTTAAGACAAAGAAAAGCAGTCTATGAAGAGAAGCAAATTTAGCATCCATCACCTAAGATTCTCTACTTCCTGTTTTCTGAGAGGAGATGATGGCGCTGCAGAAAGGAACTTATCAGCATCATGACCTTTCCCACTGCAAAACACATTAAGAACCTTCATCAGAACAGTGTCCAACTTTATCTGAGCTACAGCATCAATCCTCAGTCCCTCAGCAATCATCATACATTTCAATTTATTTGAATTTATGACAAAACATAGCTCTCCCAAATAGAGAATATAAGTGACATCCAAATGTTTTTCCCACATCAACTTGAACAGCGGGCTGCATACATGTCAGACACAACACGGTTTTGTCCCTGCACCATTTAGTGGAAAAAGTGGAAACATCAAATCAAATGCGTTATATGTCTAACCTGCAGGTGTCGCTGTTCTCACTGCCGCTCTCAGTGCTCCCTGACTGGCTGGAATTCTTGGAGGCATTCTCTGTCTTCATCTCCTGCTGCTGGTGCTCAGGAAGGAGCAGCAGGGCATTTCTCAGGCAGATAGCTGCAAACTCCATACTGGCTACTGGGATAGCTGCTGACTGGCCTTCACTGAACATCCACAAGCCAGAACACAAATACCCACACATGTTAAACATTGACCCCAGATCAAAATTTTAACAACAACAGTCACGTTTGATTAAGTATTAACATTTAAATCTATGCCTGATGCATTGCTCCATCATAAGAGGTTCACGTTTCTAGAGATGAGACTCAACCTGGGAGCCTGGGGTTGTGTTTGAATTAGATTAAGTTGATTGATATTTCACTTGATTTTCAAGCCAATTTGTTTCATCACTATGGAGTAAGGGGCTTGGATAGATAAAAAAATTAAAAACCATTGGCTACTATCATTCTTGCAGGATTACACAAACAGTTCCCTAAAGCTAATATAACATTTTTGTGTTGTGTTTTGTGATTGAAGATGGAATTTGTAAAATCAACACTGACCTGTACATTGTGTTCTGAGCAGATTGTGATGCCAAGACAATCTTACGATGGTAGCCCTGACCAACAATAGACTGAACTATGCCCTTTTTACAAGGGATCCCCTTGCTTTCCTGCTCGGAACCCTAGAAATGACAGAAGAAAAAAAAGACTGAGCAAGACCTGTATCATCTTTTTACAATTCTGAAGGTCTAATTGGATGGGATTCATTTTATATAAGAAAGGTTAATACAATTACTATCAGAGGGGAAAGGGAAAATTATTTTGTTATTTTTGTCTTGTCTGGATTGGTCAAGTTATTGGTCAAATTATTATTATGGTCTGAGCATTCACATGTATAGTCCCACTGACAACCAACATTTGTCAGAGGACTTGTGCTTTTTACATCCTAGGTTTTGTGTTAAAATCACCTTTCCATGATATTTACAAATAGAGGCATGTGTCCTGAAAACAATCAAATCTATATTGGGTTTAAGTGCAATGCAATAACACTGTTTCTGGATCCAGTACAGAACCCACTTTTCAAAGTCATTGGCAATTTCAGTGTGAGGGACAGCTTTCTTCTAAAGAAATAGTAGAAAAAAACATTGCAGAAGTGAAAATTACATAATCTAGAAACCTCAGTATGGTTTGAAGCTAAATAATTCATGACAAATCTAAGTTAAATCTACCTACAGCACTCACTGACACTACAAAAAAGACAAATCTTACACAAGTCTTATGTCTTACACTACGAGTAAGACATACCTTCTTGTTTGCAGAAATGCAGCATTCTGCCAGTCGCAGCCACAATCGAGGGTTGGAGTGGTAAACTTGTACCGCCTCCATTAGACACTCAAAGGCTGCCAGAGGTCTGCCGATGTGCAGTAGCTGGATCCCACAGTTATATAACAACTCATAGTGCTTGTTGGCTAGCAGAGCACACATTGGAATACCTGTAAAATTCTTGGCTGGAAATACAAAAACTGACCAGTTAGTGTTGGAGGGCTCCATACTGACAACCAAAGTACAATTCAACTGTCCCATTTTCCCCACTTATCTACAGATCAGGACCTACTGGACACTTAAACAATATACTTCATTAGTTAAACCCCATGGCAAAACACTGCTGTCAGTATTTGTAGATCTGTTTAGAGATTATTACACCAACACAACACCTTAAAGAGTCCCAGAGAGGGTGAAATACACATTTTCAATGAGATCCAGTGTAAGAGAATATTGACTGTATTAATAACTTTGTATTTTTCGATTAATTTCATTGATTACTTACAGCGGATACTTGTTTGCAGTCTATCAGAAATACTTTTTTTCTGTTAAATCTGTTATTAAAATTTGAAAAATATTGCTTGACGATCAACAAAGTCATAGAAATAAATTTCATTGTGTCCACCAGAAAGAGAGAGTTGAATTATCAAGTGCAGTGACCCAAATGGTTATTCAAGTTTGGGGCTTTTCCACTTGCCCTATAAAGAAATAAACTTAGTCAGCAACAAAGAGGTCCACTTTAAGTTATAGTTTAATGTGTCTGATTTTTATTGATTTTATTGATACAATATTGACTCACTCCAGATTATGACAAACACTGTTGTAAGAATGTCAAGTTTGAAATCTCTCTGCTCTGTTGGGCCAGACATAAATACTAACTCCTTACTGTACCGTACCGCTCCTTTTGTGTTTGTCAATCAATTCATTAAGGCATGGAAATGTGCTACATGTATGTGCATTTCCTTAATGGGATAAATTGCATCATACTGCAATTAGGTAGCATATCATCCACATCTACAACATTTCTGATGTCCATCTGGCTTCCCATCCAACAACAGCAGCAGGATTACGTGAATTTACAATTAATATTTAGAGTTAAATGTTGTGTGCATGTGAGATGGGAAGAATGCGATGGGCATACACTTGTTTGACTAACTGCATTTCTTATTTTATATAAAAATTACAAACTAAGTGAGTTTACTTACATTGCCCATTGCTGCTACCTCCCAGCTGTGCACAGGTGTGGTCATTCTCTTGCAGTGCCTTCTTGAAGTAGAAAATGCCAAGGTTATGTTTGCCCATTGCAAAGTGAATGCAGCCCAGATTGTTCCAGAACATACATCGAACACATTCACCTGGATAAGAAAAATATGGGAGATGTGTACATGCCATCAGGTAGGTTTTCGTGAAAATTAAAGGTAACTTTCAAAACCAATTAGCCTTTATTCAATTATCTATTTATTATTTCGTTGAAATGAAAATACTTAACTACCTCTGTATCCTTTTCACATGGAGAGCACAGTGACCCTCTGCTCTGCATTTTACATATCCGTTTGTGACTGACGTGCTGTCTATGTGTGTTTGACACACGCTACAAAGAAGGTGCTTCTTTTATCTAAGTACCATGTATACCAGGGGAGCAAATGCCCACTTTTGCTAAGCAGCAAATGCAAATAATGTTGGAAACACAGGAAGGGATTATGCTACAAAGGTAAGGGAAACAGCAGCAGCAATGACAACAGAGATTTGTTTTTCCTCACTGTGTCTTTGACTCTCTCCCTCTTCAGTCTTTCTCCTTTCTGTTTCTCTGTCTGTCTCTTCCATGTACAATTCCAATGGGCAGCAGAGTGGCACAAAAACATGTGCGTCAGGCTAAATACTCCAGCCCGTGACCAAGGCTCTCAGAGGAAGATATGGAGTTGGTCCTCAGGTGCTAGTGTGTGTGTTTGCATGTGCAAGTGAGTGCTGCCCACTGCTCCTGGTAGTTATATTAAGATAGGCTAAATGCAGAGAATTTCCGGGAATCAATACGCAAATTAGTTGATGCCATTAATGATGTCAAAACAAGACAGTAAGGAAATTCATTTGAGAAGCTAGAGCAAATAAATTTCATTTTGGAAAAAGGTCTTTTAGTGGTTAAATCTCAATAAATTATGTCAGCACTAACATGGAGCAGAGAGATATGGAGAAAGAGAGACAGGGAAAGAGATATTACCAGTCTTGATGGGCCCAGGGTGCTCTGCAATATTTGAACTGTTCAGCAGTTTTACTGCTTTCCGGTAGTTTCCTCTCAGGTACTCGAAATTACTCTTCAAAAAGAGTGAGGGTGCAGACTAATGGAAGAAACAAAGAAAAGATCAGCAAATCTGTGGCAGACTATTTCCTGTGAGAAACAGTGAGCATTACACTCACATTCCCCGCTGTATTCATCACTGATTTGATCTCCCTTTTACATGCTTTGGATGATTTCATCTGAATGTAGGCTCTCACTTTGTACTGTAGAAAAAGAAAAGAGAGGCAATGTCAGTGATGGTTGTGATGGTGAGTGGAGTTGACAGTTGAGAGCTGAGTTTAATATGTTAACTGTGTATGGAGAGAATGCTTGCCTGGTGCATCTTTGATTTGGCTGCTTCAATCAATGCTGTGAGCTCTGCCTTCAGGTTTAATCCATCTTTGTTTGAACAGTTGTTCTGAAATTACACAGCATCCAAATCAAAAATGTATCCTTTCCGTATGTACAGTTCTCGTCATCCCCCATTAAAACAATCGGCTTTAGTTAACAGTCTGTGATACAAGTGCATGAAAACAGTCTTACAAGCTAAACTTTTTAGTTTACCACTTATAGTCTCTCATATCGCTGCAGAGCACTTCTGTACGTTCAAGACTGTGTATGCCAGACCACATACAAATATGGTTAAGCTCTCGTTGTGATGTGTGTGAATGCCAGTTTCGCATAATAGAACTGATGTTTCCCCTCACATGTAGTATTTACAGGACAAATTGAGGGACATCATTTAAGTATAATTTGCAATCCAAAGCTGTTCAATTGTTTCTGTGTTCCTCTATTGCCTGTGTTTGCCTCTTTAGTGACAACTGAGAAACTCCTCAAGAGTCATTTGAAATAACATCAGCGATAACGCCAAAACAGCTGGATAAGCTGCCAGTGTGTCGAATACTCTGCCAGGCGCACCAGCTTCAAGTAGTAATTAGTCACTTGTGAACATCACGAAAGGCTACGTGTCTCTTTCAAGAACCTTGATTAAACAGGAATGATTAAATAAGACACACACACACAGCTCACAAATGTAAACATTTCAAGGACAAAAGAACCATGTAAGGCATTTTGATAAAATATGAAGCAGATGTAATCTAGTTAATGTGGATTAAGGTTGGACTTTTGTTTAGACAGAGCTATTACACAATAACATTTCAATGACTACATTTCAATCTGCGTCAGATTCTTGTTATGGAGTGAAAACCAAGATTAGATTAGATTTTTGTAATTGTACCTCTCCTTTGCCATTCTTGTTGCTTCCCTGTACAGAGAGTTTGTCCAGCACAGCCAAAAGATGTAGGGCCTTCTCTGGCTGGAAGGTGAGCAGGTAGAGATCCACCAGCAGGAAACACACAGCCTGAGCAAACTTCTCTTCTAGGACAAAGGATACAATCAAGCCTTGCCAAACTGGTTGGGGGGTAATTCACATGGCTACCAGTGGCTCTGCTATTTTGAAATAAGATTCCTGTAAGACCATGATTTGGATGAGCCCATCACACATTTTCCTCTTGTAATGTATTGATGCTAAACTTAGCTACTGCATATTGAAAGCAGCACAATGTCATATTTGGTGTCCTCTTGTGTTGAGTTATTGTCAATTTATTTTTATGTTACCGTCATTGAGGATACTACAACATATTTTTCTGAATATATGTTTCTACTCAACATTTTTTTGTAAATGTTGACAAAACAAATGAAAATACTTTGCGGAAATGGCACATATCTAACTGATGTTTCAGAATGTATATAGAGGTAGGTCTTGTAATTGGCAAATAAGTTAATTATTTAAACTTTGATGTTTGATTGTTTTATTGCAAAATAAATTGGTGTGCAAATTACATGTAATCTAATGCTACATACCAAATGGTTCCAGAAACTGGTAGAGTTTCTCTCCTATGGAGATGGCTTCAGAGTATTGCCGCATATGATAGTGGATGATAGCTTGATTGTAGCATAGCAAACTATTTTCAACATCATCCAAACCATCACCATCCTCTCCTGTCGTGTGAACCTTCAAGGATTACAAAACATTGAACATATAATTAAATCCAAGATCAATATCATAAAGCAAAAGCTGATATCTTAATTTAAGCACAAATGCGTCATACGGAACAGTTCCATATTTAGTAAGGATCCACATGAAGGTTTTGCACCTGCCAAATAACAAAAATGAGGCTCAGCTGAGATCCGTCTGCTTTGGTTAATGTGGAGTGTACTTAGGGCATCCCTTATCTATGAACGCAAATATTCATCATTGCTGCAGGAGACTGCCTGTTTTTAGCGTCTGGGAGATCTGTTCGACAGGCGAATGCTGAGAGATATCAGTTAATGCGCGCCCTCATAGATAACAGTGAAGACTGGACACTCGCAGGTAAGTTACATGCAACAAGCTGCCCATAAATGTATTACATATTATACAGAATAACAGTTTAAACTTTGAAAGAATTAGCTTACATTAATTGCATTGCAGCACTAAGCTGTGCTCTTTTAAAAATCATTCAATACATTTACACACACTCCATGCACGAAATATTTGCCTTTACTGCAATAAAAGGCAAAAATGCAAGCTATATACATGTATAAACCAATAGAATAACGCCATTCTCTGAGTATACCCGATGAGTTGAATTATCAAAGTATGAGACAGCGCTTGCTCGTAGAGGAAACGCAAACACGGGGAGCATGCTCCACCATACAAATTAAGAGTTCTGCATGACTTAGTAAATCTATATGAAGTTGCATAATGAAGTACTAGTGCAATAAGGATACTTCAAATTGCACTAATTTTGAATGCATTAAGGTGTATCCATGGTAGAAAAAGGGCAATTTATTGCTTTAATAACAGTATAATGGAAGTTCGTAAACTCTTGTAAATGTAGTGTTGATAACACCCCACAAAATCTAAGAACTGCAGCGACACAAAATTTAACATCCACATCTACGACATAAATAAGCAAAACTATTCAACAGTAAAAATTTACCTGGTTCTTCATTGCCATTAGGGTCTGCATCAGAGTCCCTGTGGTAGTTTGACCACTTTTGAAAAACTCTACAATTGCTTTATTCATAGCAATCTTGTAGTCCTCTTTGTTCACCTCTTGGAGGGCCTCAAGGTGTTTAACTGACTCATCATACTTCCCAGCCTGTAAGAAATACAAGTTGTGCAGTAAATGTATTTTTGACATTTCACTCAGGTGTCCATTCTATCACAGTCATAAATTTGGCAAGCTGTAACAAAAATGGTATTCGATTGACACAGATGCTGTTCGGTGCTAGTGTTGGACCACAGTGCATCACTTGACACCATTCATTTTCCAAATTAATAAACTGAAGCAATGGGCAAGTACAAACAGTTTTAAGCATCTAATGGTTAAAAGCCACTCCTCAACTTACTATTCACTAACACATGTGGTGTCACTCTTCAGCCACCTTTTTATTTAGTCTAGCTTTCTTATATCGCATTCAGGGGAATATCTTGCCATAGCACATGCTGTCTTTGCTTCTCCACGTGCTCTTTCTGCCACTCCCCAAGCCTCTCATCAATTCATCCATGAGATGTGAGAACTCTTAAAGGATGCAATCTGAGAGATGTGCCGATGTGACAGATCCTGATCTGTCGCATCTTAAATATTTCCTCCTGATGAGAAATTGTATCTTTCACAGATCAATCACTCTGAAAATGGTACAGTGTTTACATGCCCATAAGTATGAATGGAGGCGCTTACTGAAAACGCTTCATAAGCACTGGCAGCCATTTCCTTCTCTTGGTCTGTCATTCCAGGGGATGCTGAGTTCTCATGCTTTGTTTCGTTTTGATCTGACAAAAGTGGAAACAGAATAAAAGCAGTTAAGGACAGATGATCTTGGTTCCCAGTGGCACTGACAGCTCCACTTAATACAAGTCAATGGCATGAAAGCTGTTGAAAAAGGGAGGTTATGTTTTTATCTGTATTGTTCTTTGTAAGCAGGATTTCCAGAAAAGTTATGAGCTTATTTTGAAATGTGGTTACCATGTTAGCCATGATCCCAGGAAGAACCTATTAAATTTCAGTGGTGATCAGGGTTTAAAACTGGATAAAGATTGTCAATTTATTTTCCATTGCAACATTGGATGCATTTCCACATTTCAGCTATTTGTCAGATATACACAATCAAGTGTGATCTACCAATAGATGTAATCTGTTGAACTGAAATAAGGTTTTCAGACATGGGTCTCATATATAGAATAATCATTAAGTACCAAGTAGGGATAATATCATACAACAACTAGACGCAAGCAGTTTTGATATATTGCCAAACATTATGTTTTTGGAACCAGAAGGAGATTATGTCTGAATTATGCGGTTGAGATTTATGCTGTATTTAACTCTAGGGTTTTTACTCATAATAATAAAAAAATTGAGCTTTTCTCTTTGGGATCAATCAATGTGATTAAATGCATAATATCCTTTTGTTTTTGTTAATTGACTTGGTTGTGGAGAGGGTCAAATACTGGTGTTGATTTTAATCCATGGCCAGACACAGGAATTTTTGCATAACCAGTTATAAGTGAGAGCTGGGCATTTCTTTCATATGTTAGATGTTAGATTTCATATGTCTGCAGAATAAACACACAAACCTGAAATAAATATTTTCTACATCTTACTTATTAACTCACAAATCCTGACTAGATGCCAATCCTTTCCGCGTAAAGTAGTATTACTTTATTAGAACGAGACAGATATTAGTTTTTTCAGCCTTTAGCGAATGAAAGACATCCCTTTTAATTTGACGCGTCCACCAAAACAACCTCATTCAGAAACATAGCAAAATAAGCGTCAGCTAACTGTTTCCACTTGTAGAACGAGCAAATGTAAACTACCAGACCATCGCTGATGCTCGATCGTTGCATCCTCTTTTCAATTGAGCTCACATTTAGCTTCAATAAGAGGCGGCTTTTATTTCTCCTAGACTTGATTTTGCGCAGTCTCCTCCCGGCTTGCCAATCTTGCCCCAATAGTGTGGGAATATAAATTCTGTCTGCATAGACTATGCTCGTAACAGAATATGATGGCGGCAGTTCTAAATTCACGTGTTAATTGCTTCTGTGACTGGCATTAAGCAACGTGTAAAACAGCAGTTTTTGAATGAAGACGACTTGCACGTCGGCTAAGCTAAACTCTGGCACCGGCGTTCGGCTTAGGGTGGGCGGTTAGTTTAGCCAATTCTACATAGCCTCCAGACCATCGGAGTCTTACAGAGGCGGTTCAACACAAAATTCGTAGTTTGTCAAACGTTTTGGTTCCTGACAGATTGCAGAAAACTGTAGCTCCTGTAGGGGTTGCTGCTAACTCAGACAGGCACAGTGGCTTGCTAGGCAGCTAAGCTTAGCTAAGGCACTCACCTGTATTTTCTGCCATTATTGGGGCTTTTTAGATCCAGCTGTAGATTCTGGTAATGATTTCTGAATTCGTAAATCCAGATGACCAGCGAGGGAAAAGCAATGATGCAGACAAATGATTAAACTTGTGTGTTTGAGATGAAAGATTGCTAACTGTAAACTGTCCTCAGTGCGCTCCAAACAGATTCTTCTTCACAATTTGAAACTGATTATAACCAACGCATTGTAACACAACACCGCCCCCATGTGGATAGGATCGTAACACATGCCACAAGCTTAAAAACAATACGACAAAAACGTCAAATTAAACCAATTTCATGGGGAAAGTAAATCCGAACGCTTTTTTTTAATGATGTGATTTTAAACTGAATTTGTGTTTATGACTTATCACGCAAATATACAGGACTATAATAAAAGACTCTATATGTTGTCATTTTATTTGATGAAAAGTTACCTGAAACATGAAATATTGGATCTTTCACCTCACTATTGGATCACTTCGACCTCACTGATTGAGCCAATAGGTAGGACCGTTTCTGACACGCAGTTCGTTGAACACTTGGGGAACCTTTTGATTTATTTCACTCTTTAACGGAAGTGAATGAAAGTGTAGTTAAGTACCTTACTTCAAACAAAATATATATAAGTAAAAGTAAAATTACCGATTTTACCGATTTCTCTATAAAGTACAAGTACTCAAAAAAGCTACTCAGCTACAGTGACGTGAGTAAATGTAGTTCGTTACTTTCCAGCTCTGTATAAACTGATGTACACCTTGTGTGTCACGTTACTTATATTGATGTGTGTAAAGAGTCTCAGTCATCCAGGTCAAGGTGATCTAAAGGGGGTTGAATCCAGCGCAAATGAACTTAGTTGAAGATATTTGAAAACGTGACCTGAAGGAATCCCTTGGATGAGAGTGTTCAACTAATCTAGTCGCCCTCGATTCAACCACTCGGATCATCTTAGTGACATTTGTTGTCTCTCATCTTGGGCGTGTTTAAAATTGAGGAAATACAAGAATAACATCAAGTCAGTGACGTGCGGTCAGGGGAGGTAGGGGAGGCACTGAAATGTAAAAAAAAACAAATAATGATAAAAAATAAATAAATATTGGTCCACTGATCTGTGATAGAAATTTAATTTTGGTATGATTCCAATAATTTTTATAGTCAATATTGCTGAATTTGTGTATTTTCCTGTTCAAATACGGGGGAAAGACGCGAAGGGAGGCAGCGACGAGCTGGATTGCGCAATCCTTCACAAACTGGGTTGAGCGCACACGAATACAATTGATCTCTCTAGAGTCTGTATGTCACCAATGTAACGGTTGCACACACTTTTATTATGTCTTCACATTCCATAGTCTAGGTCATGTATTTCACGTATGTATATAACATATTAGTCTTGCTGATCTGACATTACGCTGCAGTGAAAAAGCAGGAAGGGAGGCAGCCAGTACCTCTGCCTCACTAAAGGGGCGTGAATGACCCCAATGGAGAAGAGCAGAATAAAACTACAAAATAAAACTTCATTTGTCTTTTTGTTGTATATACATTTTCATTTGTATTGAATGAGTATGAATTGTGGAATTGTGATGGCAAATTAAGAACACACGGAGGGTGCAGAACAAATGCGCTCTCTTCGTCTCTTTGGCCAAATATGTACCTTACCTATGTGTGTGTATAGAATGCTGATATGGGATACGAAACATAAACAGTCGTCAATGTGCAAGCAGCCAGTTGAATGGTGAATATATGCTACTCTGTTGAATTCATATTGTAGCGACCCTGCAGTAAATGTTCCTGTTATAATGTTGTACATGTTCAAATGTTATGTGAAATAATGACAGGTTTGTGGTTGATTGAGGTAAGGGGGCGGGTGCGCGTGCGCGTGCGTGTTTGGTGAGTGTGAGCGAGCTTGAGGGAGAGCTGACTGCACGGTTGCCTTACGACTAACTTGA
>OMNV01029185.1:16695-85230 GCA_900303265.1 Brotula barbata | reverse complement strand
GGTGAATATATGCTACTCTGTTGAATTCATATTGTAGCGACCCTGCAGTAAATGTTCCTGTTATAATGTTGTACATGTTCAAATGTTATGTGAAATAATGACAGGTTTGTGGTTGATTGAGGTAAGGGGGCGGGTGCGAGTGTGTGGGGGGGCGTGTGCGTGCGCGTGCGCGTGCGCGTGCGTGTTTGGTGAGTGTGAGCGAGCTTGAGGGAGAGCTGACTGCACGGTTGCCTTACGACTAACTTGAACCTGTTTTGTTGTTTCGGCGTGGTTACGGCCGACAGTAACCATTACTGTTCCTGAAATAAATGGTTAACTGATTAGTGCTTCGTCCATCCTTTTCAACACTACAACGCTACAATATGTTTTTTAATCTGACTAAGAAAGAGTCAGTGCCTCCCCAGCCACGAACCTCACCGCACGTCACTGCATCAAGTTTTCAGATTGCAGCACTGTAATATTGTATGTCTTGGATTAGGGAACTGATAACTGAACTTTTAAACAAGTAACCAGAAATTAAGACCAGGATACAACGGAGCCTCTTAACGCTGTTTACAGCCAACGCATTGAACCTTAGTTTGAAACTCTGCAAGTCATGGTATAAATACACACTCAGGTGATTATACCCAAAATTAACAAATGAGATCAAGTAACACATCAAATCGCCTCGTAAAATACCTATTATTACTACATGTAATCTGATACAGGGAAAGTCTAAGATTAGCAAAATGATATTTGAGCTTTAAGGAATCCTTAAACTTCTGAATAGAGAGATGTACGTCAACATGATCTGTCATGTCTCCCTGGTAAATTTAGTAACACTCATGGCTTTCATTTTTATATTTGGTATACAGGCGACATATAAGGAAAATAACGGACTAATAATTTGATTTTTTTTCAAGAGAAGGGGGCAAGAATATGTGTAAGTGATGTAAATGCCACATTACCGCGTATGGTGTTAAGGACGTTTTTAGCACTGGCCTTACAGACAATGATAATGATTTGGCTTCGTCTTCGAAACAGTGCTCTGTCCATAAATAAATCAGGTTGCTAAGTGTTTCGAGGCGTGGGGGTGGACCTGTAAAGAGAAACGAAAGCATCAGTAGCTTCCTGTGTGTCAGACTGCAGTCAGTGTGCGCAGCGATGGAGAAGTTTAAAAGTGTCCTCAGTATTGTAGACAAACAGCAGGCCAACCTGGGTTTTGGTTTTGTGGCACTGCTGACGGCAGGAGGGGAGCAGATCTTCTCATCAGTGGTTTTCAGCTGTCCCTGCAATAGCTGGAACTTTGTCTATGGCTTGGTGTTTCTGTTGGTACCTGCGCTGGCGCTGCTGGTGTTAGGTTACAGCTTAAGCAAAAAAACATGGAAGCTGTTCACGGGCATCTGTCAGCGCAAGCACCGTTTGTGCCGCTGGAGAAGCCTGGTTGCCTGTGGGACGGTCCTGTTCCAGATCAGCACCACGGCAATGGTGGCCCCATCCAGCTGGATTGCTGTGGCACTTCTCAACGGGAAATACTTTGAGTGTGCCATGACTGGGCTCAACGTGAGTGCTTACAGAAAACATCTGTGCGGAGAGAAAATAGAGCAGGCTCAGTGCCAGGTGGAGCTGTACGCGTTTCCCTGTCGGAGAGCCAGCACGGTACCACAGGCGGACAGAGACGAGGTCCTGCTCACCCTGCAAGCCGAGTCCCAGGTCAGTGAGTACTGAATGAGTCCTACAGGGTCACTCTGCTCTCTCTACGAGGAAGATATCACATTTTATCACAGCAGACACACAGACTGTTGACACAACACACACTTGAAGGCATATTTGAAGTTTATATGATAACTTTCTGACACTATTAGTTAATTAATTTTGCATTCTGCATTATAAGAAGTGAACATTAGTGATCAGATTGAACCTGTATAGTCAATTTCTCTTCTAAATGAAAATCCAAACGTTGATGTCTGCAGTATCAGCAGAGATACATGTAAGTGTGTCAGGCTGCTGGATATATTTAATATCAAACATACTTTGCTACGTTGGAAACTAGCTCAGATCAAAGCTGACTACTGCCCCTGCTGAAGTGGAATGCAAAGCATGACTGAAACGTCTCCTTTTTGTATTGACACGCCTAAATGCAGCTCTAAGTGATTAATTGTTTATGTAATCACAGATTCTTGGTTGGCTGCTGATCGCCTCCATTGTGTTGACCAACCTGCTCGTGACCTGTGTGGCTCGGTGCAACTCCCCCGTCAGCTATGTACAGCTGAAGTTTTGGAGGGCCTACACTATGGAGGAAAACAACATGATGGATTCATACTCCACAAAACACGCAAAGGATCTGGCTGAGAGGAACCTGAAGAGCTTCTTTCAGGAGAGGCCACCTGAGCCCATCTCTACCCCTACCAACGTGGCCTGGCAGAAGATTTCTGCTCTTTACAGGTTTAGCACCAGAGACCACTACTACAGCACCTTACACCAGTACGTGGAGCACAACCAGGAGAATGACAACGGCATGAGAATGGCTTCACTCAGGTCAAATGACCCTGGTTTAGACAACCCCGCTGTGCTTAGTTTTGTGGACGATGGTAGGATGCTGTAAGGAGGATTGAGTTTGGTATGTTTTAGAGCAGGGGTTTTCAACCAGTGGTCCGTAGGCCTCTGATGGTGCATGGAAGCAATGCTGGTGGTCTGTCACATGACTTTAGTAATGTTATTTTAATGCCAGAAGCAGCAAAAATATTTTCTTGTTTTTATTTGTAACTGTGAAACTTGTATTTCTACTTGCTGTATAAACAAATCCATCTACTGAAATTTTGCAGACTATCTTGCAACACACATGCAGACATCATTTTGTAAAATCCACCATGTTATTCAATTCAATTCAATTTTATTTATATAGCGACACAACAACAAAAGTTATCTCATGGATCCAATGTATTCAGGAAAACTTTGAAGTTGTGCTGTTTTTAATTACCGCCGGGTGTGAGTAGAATGTCAGATTACCTGGGTCGCTGTGACAAGTTAAAGCTGTTTCCCCAATGCTGACGTAAACGCGTAGACAGAGTACATGAATGAGGCTGTGCCATAGGGCCAGTTTTTGAAACGAGGGCGTACAAGTCAGCGAGACCCTTTGATCACCACCTCCAACGGATTTCACATGTAAGAGGAAGCTCACGCACCACTGCCTGTCTTACAGCCATCAGCAGAAAAATTGCGTAATGCAAGTTATTGTGGTTATTAACACACACATTTATTAGACCTGCACTGAAAGAGCACATGGAAGAGAAAGCACGTTCCCATTGTTCACTATTTTTTACAACTCATCACGTGGCAGCAAAAGTTCCTGCCCAACTTCAGGTCCCAGATGTGCCACCTTTACTGCCACTACGTGTGTGTCATTTGGACGAAAACTGTCCACACTCTCACACTTACACCGTAAAGTGCAGACTTACATGTGCTCCCTCACACTGCTAAAGTATGGAGTCAACAAGTCAGCACATTGTTAAATCACCAAACTGGGCATGGATGAAGGAACGCCACCCTCAGCTGACCCTGGCAAAGACTGAGCTCCCTGTCTTCCCAGCCTGTCGCTCTGCACAACAACAGATCAGCATCCAGCAAGACTCTGCACAGATAACTCCCTCAAAATCTGCCAGAAACTACATTGATAACCGATTAACCTTTAGGGAACATATGTCCTCTGTGACATGATCGAGCCGCATTGCCCTATGCAACATCAGGAAAATCAGACCATATCTGTCCGAACATGCAGCACGACTCCTATGCGCCTGTAATATCACGGCTAGACTACTGCAACTCCTTACTGGCAGGGCTCCCTGCCTGCACCCTCAAGCCTCTGCAGATGATCCAGAATGCGGTAGTGCCTCTGGTCTTCAACCAACCCAAAACAGCACATGTTACTCCGCTGTTCATTTCACTTCACTGGCTCCCAGTTGCTGCTCGCATCAAGCTCAAGTCCCTGATGCTCGCCTACAAAGCAGCAACCAAAACTGCTCCCACCTACCTTCATTCAGGTCTACGCTAACATTGGTGGCTA
The DNA here is from genome assembly GCA_900303265.1 of Brotula barbata. Lineage (NCBI taxonomy): Eukaryota > Metazoa > Chordata > Actinopteri > Ophidiiformes > Ophidiidae > Brotula > Brotula barbata. The sequence goes on along the minus strand of OMNV01029185.1, from coordinate 81,188 downwards.
ACATTGATAAATAATGATCTTTTCATCTGTCATCTGTTAATGAGAGAATGTACATTCGAATGTATCTATTATTCTGTAGAGCATGTTCTTAACCAGCATCTTCCCTCAGTGGCCATATGGCACTATACTGTGTGAGGGAGTCTAACAGCATGCATGCTCTGTAGAAACCTGCGGCAGAATTTTGGCATAGACTATCACATTTGCGATGTGAAAATTGCATTATCTAAAAGTATGCTATTGATGCTGACCTTATACAACACACGAGTCAGCTGATCCGTGCGGATGTTTATTGAATTAGTGAAGAGCATAGAGAGCTGGTGTGTCTGTGAAAGATTTGCACATTTTATGTAGAGCATGCTTCAGGAGTACACTTTGCTACCAGCAGCTTCATGGAGGAGTTCTGTGTGAATGTAAACCACTCTTAAAGGAAAAATGTAATGAAATGGATGAAAAGGTGGAAGCCTACATAATACTTTGAACTGAATGAGACTGAGTCTTGAACAGGAGGAGGAGGAGGTTCAAGAGCAATATGTATGTGTGTGCTGCCCACTGCTCCTCATAGTAGTATAGGTTAAATGCAGACAATCAATTTCTCCGTGGGGATCAATAAAGTATTGTTCTTTCTTTCTTTCTTTCTTTCTTCCTGTCTTTCCTTCAAAAAGGATGGGGGAAATTGAGCATCCTTTGCATGACCTGCGCTAGAGTGGAAAGGACTGTGATCAATGGAAGCATACAATAAGAAAATTCAGGATGTGAATTGTTCTCAAAATCCAAATTGCTCGTACTTGAAAAATAAATGAACCCACTCAACTCGATCAAAAGCATTTTCCAAATCGAGAGGTTTAACTACCTCAGGGTTAGAGAGAGAGAGAGGCTCGGGAATGACTGAAGTCAAGAAGTCTGTATATTTGTGAAGGAATGATGATTGTTTAACTAAATTGTTTGGTCAGTGGAGATAATAGAGGTTAAAGTGCAAGTTAACTAAATAACTAACTAATTAATTAACTATCTAACTTAACTAGTATCTTTTCATGCAGGGAAATGTGCTGACAAGAGGAATATAATTTCAGAATTTATCTATTTTATGGATCGTGAAATAGAGGCATGGGTAAGTGTTGGTGGTGGTATACTTCTTTAGCGAGAGTCTTCAAACATTTGTAAAAGCAAAGTTGTTAACTGATTGGAAAACTTCCTGTAACAATCCACAGGGTAGCCAGCTGGCCCGAGGGACCTCACACCCTGCATTAATTTGATAGCCAAAGTTATTTTGTTAAGATTTAGCAGTGTCTCCCAAGTTTTCAGGATTTTGGGAATATTTATTTTTGGAGAGCATAAACATGATTTGATGACCATTTGAGTCAGCAGTGATTCAATTTTAAAAGCTTCCTGTGCAACCCCTTGACAGTCTGTCTGTTGTGTTCTATACTGTTTGTTCCTGGCTGGCTGCCAACAAGAAGTGTGTGATTGGTGCATGGTTTCATGTGACAGAACAATATTCTTATTTTTGTGCGAATGTGGCCATATTATTCTAAGTACAGGCTACACAAATCTACTTGTAAACCTAAAAATGACTCAACCAAGAGTATTTGTAGGTTTAGCTCACTTCCTGTATGAAGATAACGTGGCTCTCCCAGTACAGTTTTATTGGCTGCAGATCCATGGACTACCGCCTCATCCTGAAAATATGGGTGGGGGAAAATAACACTGTCCGGCAGTCCTGTGGGAGCAGAAAGAACACACTTTGTCTCTTCGCCTCTGGAACAATGGTATCTGATTGATTTTTACTGTTAATGTTTGAGATATTCGTCCGCATGTTTTTTTTTGTTTTTTTTTATTGCACGAGTTACATAAAACGTGATGGTTTCATTACTGTCAGAATGTATTTTCTTCTGCTGTTGCCAACTACTATTACTTCTAGTTTATTGTGGCTGTGTATATGCGCATGTGCTTGCATAAAGATAAACAAATCTAGGTGTCACTGACAACTTTCTATGAGTGTATTCATTCTTCATACTGAAGTGCATGGAGCACTTCCTGTAGATAGTCAGTTTCCAGACTGAAAATGCTTCAGGCTGCATTTCTGATGACATCACTGTCAGAGCACAGAGAGCCGTCACCAGACCTGATCAGCAGGATTTTTTAAAAGCAAGGAAAACGCTGCCTCTTTACAGTTAAAGTTGGACAGGGAGCAGTACAAAGAGGGATGTGAAAAGAAGAAAGGGAAATGGAGTGAACAATGCCGTGACTTCCCTCTGTGTGATGATGATATAGAGAAGTACTACAGTACAGCGAGCTGGAAAGAGGCAGTGGGCTAGGGAGCAGAAGACTGAGTGAGGGAGGGAGGAGCCTGGTGGGAAGAGAGAGCGGCAACTGAAGGGAGGGGTACAAAGGAGCTTGACAAATGATTTGGTGTTCAGCTCATAAAGCAGTAAGAACACAGCGCTGGGAAAGACAACAGCAACAACAACATTTTCACTTGGTGCTCTCTTATCTTTCATTGTGCTCAGTGTGCCAAAAACCTTCCTCCTGACACCATGGATAAGTTCCAGACTGTACTGCATTTCTTCATCAACCAGAAAGCAACCATTGGTTACAGTTTCATGGCACTTCTGACTATAGGCGGGGAGCGAGTCTTCTCCATGGTCTCCTTCCAGTGCCCCTGCAACCGGGACCAAAACTTTGCCTATGGGCTGACTTTCCTGCTGGGCCCAGCTGCGGTGCTGCTCGTGATGGGTCTGTTCTTTAGCACCAGGATGTGGAGGCTCTACACGGGTTGTTGCCTGAACCCAATGAAACTTTGCCCTCGAGGGAACTGTTTCAACTGCATCAAGGTGTTCATGGATATCTTCAGTGGTGCCTGTGTAGCCCCTATAATGTGGCTCTGTGTGGCCCTGCTCAATGGAACTTTTTATGAGTGTGCTGTCAGCGGCCTCAACGATAATCTGGTGGTGAATCTGCTTTGTAAAAACAAAACAATAAGGTGCCGGGAGGAACTGGCCCGAGTCCCCTGTGATAGGTCCAACCTGTCTAGCGATGAGCGCATGGAGCTGCTGTTGATGTTCAGGGCACACTCACAGGTAAGAGATGCTGCACATCTATTCTGTGCAACTTGGATTCTAATCCAGTCATGACCATAAATGATGTAAACATTGTATACAAGGCACAGATTATGTTACTTTCAATTATGTGATTCAAATATAAATGATCCATCAGTTCACGGGTGAAGTGTTCTTAACATGCATATGTTCACCCGTTGTACTCACAAGCTGATTACACTACAGTTCATATATTACTCATTCGACGGGATCCCATTATTTTCACCCATTTCTATATCATAGGCTACACCACAGTTTTCGCTTTAATGATAGTCCAGATAAGTAAGTATGTAAATGTATTGACTAATAATATAAATACATAAAAACTTGTCATTCCAAGTCATTTTAACTTCTGGTTTTGGCCACTTTCACATGGGCTTCTATATATATATCTAATCTTTGATTGTCAGCACTACTGTAAAATCAGAGTTTTACCCTTCAGGACTTGGCCCAGCATCATGAGGCCCAATGCTAGTTTTGATAGGAGTGTCCAGGTGTGAGCTTGTAAAATTAGTCGAAGCAAGAAAAGATCGACTGCAGTGCTTCCGTCTCAAGATGTCAAGCACACAGGGCAAGGATCAAGGAAATGGTTCCCAGTTCATCAGTTCAACTATGCAGATTTCCACATGCTACTCTTCACATTAAGAACTGTCAGATGAATTACTCCAGCTAAAATGACCACTTGTGGCTAGATTACCTGTAGAAGTATTTAAAATATGCCATCCAAACACATTTTTCAACACCTGGCAAAAGTTGTTTGTATTAATGGATTATTACTGACTTGTAAAGAAAGACTTACAGTAGGACCATTAGCTCATGTGAAGGCTGTATGTCTGCAGATTTTGGGCTGGTGCATCATCATCACAGCTTCTGTCGCTGGCCTCCTGGGTGCCTGCTACACAAACTGCCGCTCCAAAGTGAGCTACCTGCAACGCACTTTTTGGAAAAGATACCTGGAGAAAGAGAGAGAGCGTTTTGATGCCTTTGCAGCGGAATACGCGATGAAGCTGGCTGAACGAAATCTCAAGAGCTTCTTTGAAAACAAGAACCCTGAACCTTTCCCTTTCCCAAACCACAAATCTTGGGAGGAGATCTCTACCCTCTATACCTTCACCACCAGCCAGCAATATTACAGCACTCTGCAGCGCTATGTGGATGGTGTTGACAGGGACTACACACCAGAGAAAAGACCTGTCCTGGACTTAGAGCACGGCATAGAGATGAGCTAGGGGAGAGCAGGTTTAAACGAAGAATAGCACAACAACACAGAAGGAACAGACAGAAGGGAATCAGTCTGTCAAGTGTTATTTGTCTCAGGTTACCTTCGATATGTTACTGCCACAGAATGAAGATAATACCGAAATGTAGTCAACGCATGAAATACTAAAAACTAAAACCACTATTACCTACTATGTACCTCTCTGAAAACCACTACTCTACTACTTGATTTAAAAGTACAAGGACACATCCTCCTCATGGTCTACAAGATAGTTTTATGTTTAGTGACATATTTTCTTCTCAAAAGTTTGATTAGGTGGTATTATTTAATACTTAATTCTCTGTTCTGTATGCTTCATCAAGGTTAATGCATTCATATATTTCAATATGTTTCCTCATTATTATTACACATCAAATTATTCTGCATTAACAAGTAACTTTCCTGTTATTATGCAATATTTATTTGTCTTCTTAAAACAAGAAAACATGGTTGGTAGAGAAAAAACTTTCATTTGAGGCCCCATGATTGCTGTTGGTCACTTCCCAATGGACTGTCAGCAAACCTGTTCCACTGGCCAAGTGGTCCAAAATAACATTTCCACACTACTTATACTTGAATGTAATCCCATCTACTGTGCTCATCAAAAGCAGAATTTCGCTGTGTCTCTTATAAAGCATAAACAAAACTTACATCATGCAGATGAATCATAGGCTGCATCCCCGATGGGCTGACTTGCTGAATCCACACTTGTGTGGTCTAAGGGAAGAATCGCAGAAATCTGCACTTTATGGCACAAGTGTGGAAAGGCATGTTCTAATCGTAGAGTTAGTGATTTAGGCCAAACACAATTATCTAAAATAAATCTAAAGCTGTTATTTGAACATGGAAATGTTCTTGCCACAACTCAGGCCTTTTAACAAAATACTTTTCTCATTACAATTATCTAAGCGTATCTTTTTTTTTTTCACACAAAACATTCCTTTTATTACTTAACACTGATTAAAGACACTTCATAGCTTATTTATTATTTCTGCAAAATAAGCTGTACGTTATGGGTGAATAGCAGCTTTGTATCATTGTTGAACCTGAACAGTTCTGTTGAACGACATGTGTAGGCTTGTCATGTTTGTCTTTAAAACATTACTCTGCTTAGGCTTCCACCGTACCGTTTCAAACACAGACAAGTGTTGCCCAAACATGCAGTTAGTTAACCTCTTTTTATCAATGTACCCGCTGTAGCTGAGGCAATCTGCTGTGTTTAAGTACAAGTTACAAATGTGGTGTTTCATCAGTTTTTGTGTTTTGTTTGTTTTTGCTGCTTGGAAGAATTTTAAGTTTTCAGGGTTTTATTAGAATTTTGTTCATGTGATAAACATTTCTTTAATAAATAAACAATATCAAACTAGTTTGTCATTCTTTACACCGGCCAGTCAGCTGCAGTCTGAGCAAATTGAGTTATTTCTAATATCATCATGTCGTTAAAAAGCTTAAAGGTCTCTAACTGACGTGCTGCAAGTCACTACAAAGTCCAGCAGCAGACATAAAGCATAAATATTTCAAAATGATTTGCACAAAATAGTTACATGTAGACCTGATTCCAGCATACAACATACATATCTGGATGTAGTCCGCTGAGCCAATACTTCATTTATGCATAACCAACATTCATTTATTTAATAACCAATATTACAGTGACAGATCCCCATTCACAACAACTTACAACTCCTATGCAAAAATGAATGGAAGAGGGAAGACAACTCATGGTCAGATGAATAAATGCACTCTGCTGTGCATTACAAATTTAAATCTGGCTGCGTGTGTCAGAGAATAGTAATTCCATCTAAACCCAACTTGTTCTTTACCTGCTGTTTGGGGTAGTAAGAGGTGGATGAAAGGTTTTGTTTCGATAAGAATAAAATGCAACATTTAGGAATATTGTAAACTGCAAGAGTCGGAGTGCTGCTAAATTTATAAGTGAGCGTGAGAGCAGTTGAGTGTGAGTGACGAATAAATGGTCTTTTGAGGAACTTGCGAGGGCAAAACAGGCTGCCACCTCAGATAAGAGGAACTACGTACTGAATGTCTATTTCTACTATTTGAAGTGGGTCCTGACAAGAGGTTTATCATTTGTCATACAAGGAAAGGAAGCACTCTACAACGGATAATGCATGGTGTGGTTTCATTTGAGCAATAACCATATGCAAAAGTTTTGGCATCCCTGGTCATGGTGGAGGGTTCCCCCACCCTCAACACTGAGTGAGCAGCAGGAAACCAAACAGCCTTCTATAGGTTCATATGTAAAAATACATGCACCCAGAATGTCAGTTTGACAGTAATTTAAGGACACATTGTTGCCAAGGATGAAATGCAGTTAATGTGTCTGAGCTTCAGATTGACATTATGTACTGTTACAAAGCTTCCACTCAGAACTGAGCCTTCGCCTGAGGGAAAAAAAACTGTCCAAAACAAAATGAACAATAACGTCTTTTCTTCCTTTATTTCTCTCTAGTTATTACATCTACATCAATTACTAAATTCATTAATATTTTTTTCCATTTCATACTGCATATATGTCATTGCTTTGTGCTTGATGAAACTTAATGTATTTGTCTCAAAAAGAGTTTCACAGCAGACATTGTGTTGGTGCCTAACCAATTTCCACAGCAAAGAGAAGAGCAAATTGTGAACAGCTCAGACTCAAAGAAATTGTTGGTCTAACACCAAGACCCCAATGATATCAGTGTCTGTAGGTGAGGAAAACCTGGTTTGGTTGGGAGTAACAATTTTATACAGAAATGTAACTGGACAGGACGGTGCCATTTTTGGGCGGGATCAAGAGGGCCAGAAATATTCACAAACGTATTCAACATATCAAACTTGTGAACACATGGTGGGCTAGTCTTATGAAGGCATCAGTTCCGCTGTGGCTGTGCATCTGCACAACATTAATTCTAAAGCCTTTAGTATCTGTTCCCCTCATGTTTTTCTTTCATCATTCAATTCAGTCATTTTTAAGACCAGGAAAAGAATGTAATTTTCTTTCTCAGTGCATAGTAACATTTCTCACAAATAAAAAAAACAAAATCATAAATATGACCCTTAGTGCCACAGCCAGCCACACACAAACAAACAAACAAAGAATGCTAGATACAGTAGGTAGTTGTCTCGTCTCTGATCGCAGTCAGCCCTGGAAGGCATGGAGCTCCTCTTCACTGAAGCCCAGCTGCTTCACCAACCTATCAGAAGACAACATGAAAGTTAAGTTAAGAGTAAAAAGGAAAAGTCTTACAAACGTACAATTCCTCTTCAGGAAATATTCGGAAAAAAATTTGAACACTTTTTCAAACATGCTTTTTCAAAATTCTGTTGAACAGTGACAAAAAAACAGCAACAAACACAAGTGTTTTTCTTTTTAACACATATTGTACACACCCTATAGTTAGCTCCGTAAAGGCAGTGGGACCACATACACACACATAGCATTTGGAATCATGGGGCCTGGTGAGGAAATCTTTTAGGATGGATAGATCCACTCGTCCTCTCCTGCCAGTCCAACTGTCACAGGGCTCAGAGAGCACAAAATCCACCTTGAACCTGAAACACAACGTATAGAGACACGTAAATAACCACAAGCACAATGAGTTCTAAAGCCAAATAACAAATCTCTACAATGGTGTGTCATACATATCATGAAATGTTTATGTCAGATGTTAGCCATTCATTTCACATTCCAAGCCTTCTACAAACTGTCTGAGTTGTCATCATGTCAGTTAATTACATGTTGCGCAAAGGAGGATGGCTTAATAAAGTCTTCACCGTAGTCTGTCCCAGACTGGGTCAGAACAAGTTTGATCTATAGATAGATTGTGTTGAGGTTGTGAACTTGCACCCACAACAGCTCAAAATCATACAGACCGTGGGAGCCTTTCCACAGATACAACTATAACCATATTGTTTTCATAATCATGAGGTCTCTGAGAGAATGAAATTACTTGAAGGCTGCACTTTGTCACACCGATCAGGGAGGTACTGGCCAAGTGAGCCCTTGGCTCTTTTATTATTGCTTTAACTATGTAGAGTACAAAAACACAGAGGACACCAAATTATTGGCAACAATCCCTTCCCTCTCCTAAAGTTAAAGTTTGTATAATTTCTCCCATTTGTATGCTCAAACACACAGACACACACATATAGGCTACTGCTTCACATGTCCATGATGGTATGCTTTTCCACCACCTTTGAGTGTGGGCATTCAGAGAAGGTATGAATACATTGGTGGACAGTCTGTGTTAGGTGAAGGAAATCGCAGCCTTAAGGAAACCAAGAGAGATGAGTCAGATTAAGACTTCAAAAACACGCAACCTCTCATCACTGGCAGCCAGTTCTTCCAGCTCAGAGCCCCACAGAATGTCCTTCTCCTTTCGGTTAAAAAACAGCAGCTTGGTTTTTCTAGGGACACAAAAACAGGTTTATGGATTATCAGACAAAAGCTCTGTACAGGGAGATTTTATGTGCAGTATATCTTGTATTGTATTGTATCCATCAATTCCAGCATGTAATCGATTGGTCTATGATAGACAGACAGTCACATAAGAGGGTTTATGTCTGATGCCTTGGCAAACCCATTCATAGTGCCAGTCTCAGTTAATGCAAGATTAAATCCTTACACTATTATTGCACATTTATAAATGTATAGATAATATTTACCTTCTCCTATGATTTGATATACAGTACATAATGGATAATGAATGGTGATAAGAAATTTAAGAAAGTTCCCACCTTATTGTTTCAAGGTCCTGTAAGGCCAGTTGGATGAGACGAACCATGGGCGTGAATCCTGTGCCTGCTGCTAATAAGTAGAGATGTGTGACATCACGAAGTGGGCGAATACTGAAGGGACCCTCGGGACCGCTGACAGATATATGGTCACCTAGTCAAGTCCAACAACAAAGGCATCAAAAAGTGGTTAGAGTTAAGACTAAAGTAAAATAAAAACTGTAGACAAAGAATCCAGAGAAGGGTTCAACCAACATGAATATTTTCTAAATGCACCATTTTCAGATGAACAATAATTCAAAAATGTAAAAAAAACAAACAAACACACAAAAACCAAAAAATAGAGCATTCTGATCCCAACTGATTAAAAATATGAAATTTAGCAGTATATTCTCAAAAGCAACAAACGCGCACTCATCCAAATAAAGCTAGAGTCAAACATCAACAAATGCCTGAACCTCTGAACTGCATCAACTCCAACACTACCGGTTTTCTAGATAATAAAATATAAATTAGCTTTTACTTTTTTACCTGACGGTGGTGCTATAGAAAACCTAATAGAGTGTGAAAATGGACAGGGTTCTCCCTCGAACAAGCTCTTGTGTACTCCTGTCAATTTGATGGCAATTTCTTTCTTTATTGTCCATACTAGCATATTCGAACCTGAGAGCTTAAGATAAATTTGAGCTGTGTTGTCAATAATAATAATGTAATGACAATAAAGATGAGTTGAATAGCTCATAGAATTCTGGTGTGCATATGATGGACTATCTTCCAGTGAGCATGTGGGTTTTTCCCAGACACACTGCTTAACCCTTTTATTCTATAATCAACTTCAGACAGAAGGGAGACAGACATTTCTTCTTTGTGTTTTTGCCATCTTTTGGCAGCATCTCCTAAATTTGATACTGTGTGACATGTGTGTCATTCTCATGGAGTCTAGAAGCATTTCCTTATGCTAATCACCAAATAAGAAGAACCTTGGACTCAATAGTAGTTTATCTATTGAAGTATTGAATGTAATCTCTTTTACCAAACATAACCAACATGGCACACCAATGTCATGGCCTGACTATGACTTACCAATGCCCAGGCTGTTGAGATGTGGGGTGAACACTCCATCAGGATAGATTTTGATCATGAGGTAGATGCCTGACTCCTGTGAAGAGTGGTGGTATGGTGATATCAGATTCTGGTCCACTGGAGTGTATGGCCTCACTACCTCAGTGTCTAGATAGAAGGAACAAAAATCATCAAAAAGTCACAAAAATGCTGGATTCAGGCGAGTCCTTAAGACAAATTGTAAAGTTGCATGACCAGAAAAGCTGTGGATGTTACTGTTTACAAATGGGAGTGAACTCAGAGTTATTGTTATTGTAGAGCCGTACCAAACTAGCCCATATGCGTGTTTTTTTAATTCCGATGTAAAAAGGGAGGCAATAAAACAAACACAGACAAGGCAGACTATTACACTATCAATTATGGAATAATTTAAGGAGTAAAGCAGTAAAATATGCATTATATAAAGACCAATAGCTCCTCTAAATTCCTCTCTGCAGTATGGCAAACAAACATTCCACCACGCTGTACAGTGCAGATGAAATGGCAAGTAGTCCTTGGACATCCTCTGCCATCCAGCTCCGGGACTTCATTGTTGTTCAAGTTAGAATATAGTAAAATGAATTCAGTTTTCAGAGAGAAATTCTGCATGAATTCGCTAATCTTTTAAACATTTTGTTGTTGACAGCTATGTTGCAATCTTTGGACCAATCAGTAAAACAGTAAGTCGTCACAGCCTCGTTGAGTGTGAAAACCATCAAATTCTGGCCCTGCTACGAGGCAGGCCAGAAAAGCGCTGTCTTGGCTTCATGCAGCTCGGCTTAGCCCCCTAGTGGAACAAGGTCATATGTTTGGATGGAAAAAGGTACTGCACACCAACACTGACATTGAAATTTTGCGGATGGGTAACACGTTTAAAGTCCCATTAATACAATATTTTCATGTATTTTTGGTTTCATTAACCGCACAGCAGCTTTTGCTTACTATTAATAAAAGGCCTTTTTTATTTCTGTCTTGTGTATCACATCACCCAAATCAGAGCTGAGATACTTCCAACGTGCAGTACCTGAGGAGTGGATTTTTCTTCAAACAGAGGCATGTTTGCACCTATTTGCAACTTAGATTTGGGATTTAAATACATTTTCTTTACACCTGGCTCTCTCCCTGGAAACTCCCTTAAGAGGTGTGTGCTGGACAAGGCTGATTTTAATAATTTGTGTATCCTTTACCTCCAAAGTTATCAACTCTCAATCAGGCTTCAAGTATATTTGCAAAAGGTCTGTTTGGTTTATTACCTTGGATGAGGGCTTTGAGGTAGACGTGTTTTCCAACAGGCACATGCATGAACGTCCCACGTGGTAATTGCAGTTTTAAGACATACGTATTATGATTCACATCTGTCTTCGATAGCAGCACACAATCACGATAGCGAACAACTGCAAAAAGGAGAATGAATAAGCAGTGTAGAATCATTATTATTTATTACTAAGACGTTTCTTGATATATTATAAATTAAGCAAGTCAGTATTCATGGGTCATCAAATATTTTTTGTCATTGGACAAAAAATGTTTGATAGTTTGTATATGATCCTTATGCTCAATTCTGACTATTAGATGATTTCATTTATGCTATGATATCAGTTCATACAAGTTATGCTGCCAATCACTTGGTGATTCAAATAGTAGTAGGTTTACAAGCTTATTAATTGAAGATCCAGAGTATTTAGGAAGGTTTTTTATTCTAAAAAAAGAAAATTCTAAAAGAAAAAACTTACTCACTCTATTAGCTGTAAGGACTGGTCACAAGAATGTATGTGTTATGTTGTTACTACTTGAAATGCTGTTTTTTTTACAATGCAAGTCAAAGACTGAAAATTACTGAAATCAGCTGGCAAAAAATTGTCAGCAGAAAGTTTTTGATCTCACCTCGATCTTTTTTACGAAGAAATGTATTGTGGAATTCAAGAGGCTGACCCAGACTCGTCCATTTTCCTTTGATCTGCTTACACATGGTGACCTGGATCTTTCCCACATCACAAGCTGTCTGAACTGTCAAAGATTAAGTAAAAGAAAATTAATTTCAGTAAAGGCCAAAGAAGTATTCCAAAGAAATCTCAATAATCTGTGTTGTCCTTACCTGCAACAATTTCCTTAATGTCTTCACTTAAACCTAAAACCCCCCACCCCAAAAAAACGCATGACAGTTTAGAGATTTGGTGATGTAGAAAACTTGTGATGACCAAAATAATATTGGATAATGATCATTACATGTTAAGTAACAGTGTTAAATTTCCCAGTGTGACCAAACGTGAATTTATTATATATATACACAGTATATATCTTTAGTGTATTTTATTGTTTTGTATCTATCTTAATAAATGGCAATAAATCTAATAGCCTGGCTTGTTGTAGGACAGTCTACACTGCTATTTTTTTCCTTTCTATTGATTTGTGATAATCCTGTAGTGCAATGTAGTAAGCTTCTAATAATTGTTGCTAAAAAAATTTTTTTTATTACTTTGAAGATTGTTTAACCAATATATGTTTAGAGCTTTGAATATCTGTTGATAACTGTTTCAGATATAATTGATTTTACCACCAGATGTCGTCTTCCCTCAAAGAAAGGGAATCCAAGGACACAGAAATCCATCACTGTTCAATCAATACTCCTTACTTCCAGCAAGAGTACAAAATGCTAGCTTCCAGCATTACGTGTTCGCTGACAATTCACAACAATGTGATGTCTGTTATCTAGGATGCTGTGTGCTATGACATCAGTGCTTCAAAGTTCACATAACAGAGTGAGCTAGTTGGGCAAAACAGTCAAGTGTTTGCTATTTCAACATTGATATTAGGGACGGCAGCTCAAATGAAAAATAAAACATTGTATCATAATGTAACTTCACATGGTACTTAGGTTGCAATGTCTAATGAGATCTAACTTCAGTTGCTCCCTTGCTGATCACAGGGGCTCACTAATTGCACGTCAATGATTTCTTCACATCATAAGAACGCTCACTGAAGGAAGACATCGAAGGAAAGCAACCTAGTGCAGAATGTAACCCATATTTATGTTGAATATAACCTTTATCTATTCTGAAAGTAACCTATATCGATATTAAAAGTAACTTATATCCGTGTTGAATGTAACCTTTTTCTATGGTGATTGTAACCTGTATCTATGTTGAATGCAACCTACATCTATGATGTGTGTTGATGGAGGGTAATTATGTCTCTGCTGTAGGTTATTCCTGTGGTGGAATAGCAGACTGCTTCCACCCATCACCCTCGGGACACATGTCCTCTGAGACACTCCAATCACCAACTGTTTTTGGCTCCTGGAAACCCCAGACCACCTCAGCCTAATAGTCTAACCATTAGCATGTTTACTTAAATCCTTTGATTGTACCTCTTTATTGCTTGATTGGCAACAGATTGTCTACCAGTAAACAAGTTATATAATTTTTTTTTTGATTTTGTACTCACGTAAATGCATCACATAGGACATTTTCCCCAGTAGAACTTCTATTTTTAAAACCCCTGCCTCAAAGTCAACAATGGTGCAGCCTGAGCTGGGAATCTATGGGAAGAAAAAAAGATTGCCATCGTTGCACAACATCAGTCAATCAACAACATGCAAAGTCAGTTAACATGAATCTATGATACCTTTTGAGCTGAGAGTTAGAAATCTTGACCTTTAATCATCCCTAGCATCTGAAGTAGCATAAGATAGCTGTACAATATACCTCCGTTAAGCTGTACAATATACATCCGTTAAGCTGTACAATATACATCCGTTAATCAACAGGGGACCACTGCCATGCAAAAATATGCCATCTGAGATTAAAATCTGGTGAAAATTTTGTTAGTTGTTAGAACACACACTGTCTTTTGCTTCAAATCACTTGCACATGTCGTATATACGTATGTAGCTGAAAACTACAAAGTTGAAAATTAGCTTACCCTCCTCTTGGTATAAATCAACACACTAATAGTCACATCAGTTTGGAACCAGTCATACCTAGAACCAACAGACAGTAGATAATTATTTCACTGATACTGTTTCAACTACTCTAGCTTTGACTCGCTTGTGTCATCTTTGTTTTTGGATGTACTTGCATACCGAGGCCGAACGTCTTTGTCTGGGAGAGGAGCAGCCATGGGGGAGGTTAGGGTGGGATTAGCCACTGATGGAGGAGGAATGATAGCTGAGCAGTAAAAAAGCAAGAAAAAGACATATATAGCAACACGTTTATATTTCACACTCAGAGATGTGAAATTACCAAAGGATCATCATTCACAGAATTCATGTTTGCTGGTTTTTTGTCACCCACGTTAGATTTTCTCATAGTAGAGCATGTGAATTCCTCTGTTTGTTGAAATGCAATGACATGTTTTGGTTCAATGTCTGCATTCAAGAAGGACCTGCTGTACCTGTCGCACATTGTCAGTCAAATGCAGGTGTGGGTGGGAAGTTCCATATGACTGTGTTGGGACTGGAATGAAAGAAGTATCTCACCATCAAAGCATGGTGATCATATTTTCTTTTTAATGGATCTCTGATTGCTATCAGTTCCAATTGATTTTTTTGTTTTAGAGACATACAAGAAAGTGTTAATTGATGAATAACAAGCTATTATTCATTATTATTATTATTACTGTTGTTATTATCCTTATTATTATTATAATTGTGCAGGATTTTGTTCAGGAGCTAGATAAAAGTAAATGATAATTTGGATGAGAAACGATAAGAAAGTAAACGGTTTTAAGGATTTGAGTATTTTCTGGCTTAGGGGGAAAATCCCAGTATCTACACAGACCTAAACTAAATATTTGGCATAATAACATAAATTAGTTAAGCTGACATTAATAAGTGCAGCAGGGTTTAAAGCCAGTGAAAATGTACATGTTCATGATTTGCTTCATATTAAGGAGTCACACTAGACTATATGCAACTTTATCTGGTATAAAAACAAATGGACATAACAACTCAACAAAGGGAATTTAAACACTTTTGTGCTCTGAAGCTTTATGGAGCTCAGTGCTATTAGAGAGCAGGTCTATCTCTATGACTACGACTTGCTACACAGGTTGTGGGGGCGTTTGGTTAGAATGTGCAATGTGTGTGAGAGGGACATGCACAGCATGATACAGAAGTTTGAAAAAATTGTGAGAGATCTGATCAAAACCTTTCTATTAAATAAACTCAACAATCGAGTGCGTGGCTTTAGTGTTGGGGGTTTATTGGACACTAGGACATCTGAACCAAATGCAGTTTAAAAACGTCTCTCAGATTTCATGCCACTGAAATTTACCTAATTAATGAGCCAATATTTAAATACTCAATGAGTGATGTCCAGTCATTTCCTAGCAAAGTGCTAAAATGTCAAAGTGAAAATCATTTCCCTTGAAACATGGATGCATTACCTGCTTCCACTCATTATGTATAGTATACTCTCAGCTAAACAAGTTACTAATATATAATATTGCATGTCAAAATACAGACAAACAGCAGACAGTTTCTCTCTTTGAGTGCGTGTGTGTGTACCTTTAATAGCTACACTAGTTTTTGTAGCCATCCTGCCCACCAGGCACTCTTTCAGCATGGACTCATAATTTACCCATCGATGGACCTGTGAAGAAACACATGCATGTATTAACACTTTAACTACATGCATGTAGTAACACCTTTAACTCCATCCAGTCACCCACACACGCACATTAACAGCATACATAAAGGCACCAATCTAGGAGTGGTCATGGCAGTACAAACAATACAAATGGCCTGAAAACCAGAAAAACAATTCAAGAGTGTGTTGACCCCTTCTTTTTTTACAGCAAAACACACCCACCTCTGCATGTGTTGGGTTTATAGAATGCAATATCGCTGCTGGTATTGCACATCATGCAGACCCACAGCTGACTATCACATGTTTTCAGTAACTAACATCTTAAGAAAGAAACGTGAAAAAGACTGATATATTCTGTTTCCATCTCCCTTGACTACCATACCTGGTCAAAAAGTTCAGTGCCATCTTTTCCAGCTGCCTTCATCAATTCGTCCTCTCCACCAGGATGGTAGTCCATGTAAGGAGTGACATTGTACACCATGCCTGAAAATATACAGGGAGAATTAAGTCTAAAAATGCCCAATCCCTAAAAGCATTATTCAAAGCACAACAACACACCAGAAACACAAAAGTCACTGCTGATACTAGCACAAAGGCTGGTTATGTGATATATTTCTGTGTCAATGGGATGGCTGTGGGAAGAGATCTTGAATCAATGTCTAAATTGTATCTGTGATACTAACACAATCAGTGCACTTTGTTGTTTAGGTTAGATTTCAATAAATCAAAGTCACTGACTGATTAAACCATTCCAGCTCATTTCTGTTGTTGTTGCTACAACTCATATACTAAGTGCAATTACAAAGATAGCTATCTCTGTATCTAAGAGCTTGATCCCTTCTGAACATGTGTGTCACCTACTAGTTCGACACAGGGTCTATATTGTATTTTTGATGTCAATCACATGTTCACTGTTACACTGATATTTCTTACATCCTCACCGTCAAGGCTAATGAACAAATCAGTTGAACAAATTCCCTCCATCAAATAAGGACATGGAATTCATTGTAGAAGGGACATAAAAATTGACACTTTACTTCGCTTATTTGCAAACATCACTCTTATCAATTTACCCAGTAAATTGAGCATACAGAAAAAAGTTTAGAAATGTTGACTGTTTCACAACTTTTTCAACATTTTGAAACAGCATCTCTCGCAATAAGTATTACTAACAAAGTGCTCAGCTGTTCCTCTAAGTGGAAAAACTAAAAACTAAAAATATTTATTCTGCTTCATTCTTGACAGTTTTTGCTGAAACACCCTTCCTATCACCTCAGGCATGAGATGCCATTGTATTCTTGAAGCTCTGTGATCAATAGGATCAAGTATTCTTCAGATGACATCAAGTATCCTCCAGTGTGGCTTGATTCTGCATCTCCTCACTGGATACCCACCCCGTATGCAGGTCCAGCAGTCATTTCTTGTGTTATGTTTCTTCAGCTCTTCCTCCGTCACCTCAATCAGACGCCCTCTCAGCCCAGTCAGGTCTTGTCCACTTTTCGCAAATCGGATCCAGTCCATTAGACTGTGACCTGGCTTCAAGGCCACCTAATTATGCAGGAAAAATATTATTATTATTTAAATTAATTGTAAGATGTGAATACTAGCTTCTATTCTTTTTGAGTGTTTGTGGTTACATAATAGTGCTGCTACATTGCTTGTAAAAGTTATCAGTGGTGTTATAATCAATAGAAATTGATTTGACCGGTGCTTGGACTTCTGCCCCAAGTCAATGTGGGTAAAACCCAATGTCCAGAACTCAAATGGCTTCCAGTGGAATTCACTAACACAAAATTCCCGTGTTATTGCTTCCACGGGCACATTAAGTATTGATTTGATAAATGTTATGACGTCAGTGTACCGGGTATATAAAGTATGTGGGTTGTACGTGTGCCCAGTTGAGTAATGAAACAGGTGTTGATCGGAGGACCTCTGATGATTGTTACCTTGTTTCTCCCGGACTGTCCGGATGGAGTGACACGCTGCTGGGAGCCCGGTGCAGGGAACTCTCTCGGGATGTTCAACATCTTGCGGACCCTTCCGAAGCAGCTCCACCCTGGCCAGAAATCTACTTATCAAGCGTTAGTTGGCCACAATGACACACAAACAAATGGTCTGTGTGTCGAGTGGCTGCTAGCTTGGTTAGGAGTTGAACCAGCTTCCTGTTTTGTTGTGGCTCATCTCGTGTAGAGTTAAGCTAGGCTAACTCTCGCAATAGCTTGTTATCTAACAGATACAAACATTACATCACCACATTACATTAAATTTAAAGTCATATTTACATTTTCAAAGAATATATTTGACGACCGGGTGACATTTCCTGTGTCTTGCTCAGCTGCGTGCGTAATCTACAAACATTTAAAGATTGCAGCGAAACAGCTACAAGTCAACAAAAAGTGTCATCAAGGAGCGACAGTAATTCAAATTCAGTAGGGTGCCCTCTGGTGTTCAGATCGTACGTTGCAAATAATGGCACAGACACAACAACAACAAAGGCAACGTTAAATTAGGGCCAATGTTGAAAAAACAAACCAAAAACTTCCACACATTTCGAAAATAAAGTAATCTTTAGGAAGAAAAGGTCAAAATTGCAAATGCATATTGTGGGTGTATTGAGCAGAGAGCAATCTGCCAGCTTGTGTAATAATTTGACATTTTTACTTATATTTTTGAAATATATTGTATTATTTGTTATCATAACATTTCTACTTTTATCCTCTATATATGTGAATGTGTTATCAATACAGTATTCCAAATACTGTGGCGAACGCAACAGTTCACTCTACTGTGGTCCACCACTGGTGGTGAAATTTGTATTTGAAAATTTATATCATCTTTGCAGCAAATTATTCACAGAAATTTTTAAAATAGCTGTAACAATTACTAATTGTTAATTGGTTGAAAATTGCTCAACTTGTCTGTGACCTCCCAATGTGCATCAGCAACGTTTCACACGCACACTGTAAACTTTGCTATTTCAAGCCATAAATGCACATGATAATTTCTGTGATTTTACTTCTTACTGAGTTATGTAGATGTTTCGTTGCTACTTGGTTTTAACTTTGAGAGCCATTATATTAGTATAATTTAGCTAAGTACTGATAACAAAACAACCTACCTGACAATAAACTGCTGAAAAACATATTGAAAGGAAAACCATCTTTGCGTGCTTCTTCTGGACCATCCTCATTCTCATCATCATCTTCTGAATCACTGTTGTTTTCTATCTGACATGGTGAAGACAAGGCCATTATCTAACTTATTTTGATGCAGTATGCCAAACATGTGACTTTGAATATGAGCTTCAAACAGTGTGGCAGGCTTTGCTCCTGAGGGCTAATCTGCTAAGAGGATTCTAACTTTGAACACACTCGACTCAGCTATTGCTGGAACAAAGAGTGTACAAACTGGTTTGTGCTCCTACTTTCACAAAAGAGCCTTTTTATCTGTAGACCCACAGCATTCCCACAATTCATTCTAATTATGGTGTTTAGATGACATTTGAAAGAAATTCTTATATTGCCATGTTGCGAATAAGAACCAAAATTTTGTGTTTGACACAATGCTATAGTATACTTCAAAGTATATTTTCACAGAGTAAATTTGTGGGCTGTTGTTGACGTTCAGTAATCCCTTTCACTATTGGGCAGTAAAAGCATGCTAGTGACTGTATCATCATCTTCAGCATCGTCATCAGGCTCAGCCATGGGAGCCTTTGGCTCTTGTGTAACCACATGTGCTGACAATCTACAGTTGAATTTACTGTTGCATTGTCAAAAGTTTCCAGAATGCATTGTGCTGTTCTGTGCATCCGGCTGCAGATGGCAGCAAAATCCAGCAATGAGAGGCTTGGCTGATGTGTGTTGCTGGTTGTTGGCTGTAGTAACTTATTTAGAATGAGCCCAGGCTTGTATGTTAACACACACAGGATTGACGTGTGTCTGAGTTATTCCTAGGAGCTGATGAAAGTGAGAGAAACTGATGGAACACTTGGATATAAAAGTCTTATTTGCTGACTTCTCTCCACCTTTTGCTTTTTGCTGTCTTCTCTTTCTTTTCCTCTTGTGTTTTTTCACTCCTTAGGTCTCTCTCTGTGTAGATTCAGCACAGGGCACATAATTACAATTTCAAAACCATTTGCCAAATCATTACCAGCTAATCCCATGTTTGGTCTGATGAGTCACGCACCTCATTAGCCACGGTGCATGGCAGCTCGGGGCCCTTTTCAGAAACACTGACACCAGACCACCAGCACACCCTGGGGACCTCCAGACCAGAATGCTAAGGGAGGGTTGGGGGTGTAAGGTCCTCCATGATGAGGATGGATCAAAAGATTTACCAAAGTGGAAATTAGAAGACATAGTTAATGCAACTGTGAAGATTTTAATTAGTCATTTATACACTGTTTGCCTAGAACCACTGAGTTGTGTTTGACATAATTTGGTAATTCCTTAGGGTTGTACTACTATACATATCTATATGTATATATAGATATATATGTGTGTGTGTGTGTGTATGTGTGTGATAAAAACATACCACAAAAAAATTCTACCGAAACTCTCTCGCTCTCGCTCTCATTCTCTCGCTCTCTCTCTCTCTCTCTCTCTCACACACACACACACACACACACACACACACACACACAATGTCTTCCTTAGGCCACAAAGCTATTGATATTACTCTACATGGGAGTTTTTATGACAACTCATCAGGATTGAGCAACAAATGGCTTTGGTAGCCAGCTTTTTTCTCAAAATTTGATGCAATTTTGCCAATAATAATTAAAAAAACAGTGTATGTGCACAGTGCAAACCAATCACCTTGTGTTGCATCCTGATGTAAAATTTTAACCAGACAGCTCTCTGCGATCACCTGTTCTACTTGTTAGCAGTAATTTTCTTCATCTTTTTTATCTTTTTAGATCCTCCCCCATGGTAACCCCATCTTTCTTCAGATGCACTTTTAACTCCACCAATCCAAATTCTGGGCCACCTGCAGCTTATTGTATTTAAAAGTAATTTTTGTTTCAAGTTATTTAGTTTCTAAAATGAAGAAAATCTTGATGACAAAGCTATGCAGTTTCTGTGTGAGTGTGTGATCATTGCTAGTGGAGTTGGCTGCGATGCAAGGGGGCAACAGTTACAATGTTGCCTTAGGTGCCAAATTGGTCAGGGCCGGCTCTGTCCCTCCATGACAGGCTACACAGTTTTCAGTCAGTCCAACTCCTGATGTAATCCCTGTGTAGTGTTTGGGTCTCAGTTGGCAGGCCATAAGTACTTCATCTAAAATAACTAGCCACAACTTGTGGTTCAAAATAACATTACAGCGAACCAGTGGGAAGATTTCACCTGAATGTGTCTCAGGTGTATTTATATCTGGATAGCTGGGACAGAGATGTGATCACAATGTGAGTCAGACCACATCTTTATGTAGTCTGGTAGATAATTCTGTAATTCTAATCTTATTGCATCCTGCACGCCTTGCACCCTGCAATACCACAGTTCCTCTTTTCTGCTCTTACCAGTATTCTTTGACATAATCTCTACTATTACCACTGCTGTTTTATGCTGACACTGAACAATTATCACTAGCAATTATGCAGTATTACTGCACCCTCTATGCTGCTCTTACTTTACGATTATTTTATTTTATCATGACTGCTGTCTTATGCTGCTATTAGTTTCTTTTTGTAACTATTGTTTTTACTGCGCTGTCAACGAGAGACGTGAAACAAGAAGTTTACTCTCCTAATACTTGTATGATGGGATGTAACAATAAACTCTTGAATCTTTAATCATTAATGTGTTTTTCCTCATCCAGATACAAATCACATTTCAATGTAAGGACTTAAATGGTGTTTATGTCTGCTGGGTCCTTATTGTAGGCTCATATTCCATTTCAGTGCACTCCCATCTTTAATCACACTTGATGTAGAATATCATCTCTGAGCGGAAATATGATTCCATCATGATGAGGATTTTATTATCAGCCTGTGAAAGCAGCAATAAATTTAATGGATTATATCAAATAGCTCTCAGTCGATAGTGACAATGTTCTGTGATGATCTAAATTCAAGGATGTGTCTGAGAGGCTCTGAACAAACATAGTCACACAGGGCTTATTGGCTGTCTTGCTGACCCTTCACCTCCAACCACCACTCAGTGCCTTGCTTACAATTGAACCAGTCAATTCAGATTCAAACTATTAGTCAGTCAGTCAAGAGCTGGGATTTAGGAGATGATGTACTGTGATATCAGAAAACAGTGTACTCAAGTTCTACAATTTGGAACCCGATGCTTGTTTGTATTGTATTGTATTTATGAAAACTGAGAGAGATAATGAAATACAATAATTTTGTCATTGTTTTCCAGAAATAAATAGAAAATTATGTTTGTAAAAATACTGTTTGATTATCAAGTGTTTACTTGATAATCAAATTACATGATTTTACATCAATGTGAAATTTATACCTAAGGTAAAAAAATACGCCCGACATAACACGCGGGACTCAATGTTTCTACAGGTACACAGCATTAGGTCAAAAAATGAAAATAAATAAGCAAAAATAGCATGTCATCTCTTTCATTGTTATTACACCTTCAACACTCTGGAATAAATTTACTGTGGGGAAATCAGCGCAGACAAGACCAGCCATAGTATATGAGTTGTTGGCGCTGTAATGCAATTTTCATTTACATTGCATTTCCCTTAAAAACTAAAACAAAATAATATAAGTAAAATGCAGATATTTGAGTCATTGCAGCAGATACATTTGCAGCGTAAGAATGACATGGAAGGCTGTGTTGCTCTGGCTTCATCAGTCAAGCAACGTCTAAAAGCCAAGAATGTGTCTGCCTGTGTCTCCAGAGATCCAGAGACTACAGGACAAGCAATCCACCATGACAATCCTTGTCCAGCATGGTAGGTTAGCGGGACGGACAGCAAGAGGATGATTGGCCATGTCAGTGTGAGGGCTGTATGCTTGGAGAAACTCTCAGCAGGACTAAACCAACTGAGCGCCCTCTTAACCGTGTGAGGGCGATGGCTGCCTGCCAAAGAAGGTTTCAGTTTCCAAAATGTCCAGCAGGTGACAGATTTCAGTGCACAGGGATGACACCAATAGTAAAAAACCCCATGAAGTGTGAGATCCTTCATTTTCAGTACACACTGACTGCAGACTGACAACTTTTGCAGTGGGTGCACTTGCACTCTTAAAATTTCTTGGAATTTTAATACTTGAAGTAATGAATAAAACATTATATAAAAAAACACTAAATTAATTGTATTTTCATGTCCTAATCATTTTGTAATTGATCATCTTTATTGGTTTTTTTTAAATTACATTGATTGAACCAGTATAGGTTTCCTTGTATTCAGCATAATTTTCTGCAATTCTTACAATGACTCTGAGCAACACATAGAAACAAGAGAAGAAGAAGATGATACTTTATTGATCACCGTAGGCCAATTAATTCTCTGTGTTTCAATGGGGAGCAGTGGGCAGCTAGGCACACATGTGAACACACACACATGAGCACCCGGAGACCAACTCCAGATTCTCCACTTTGCCTTGGTCAGTGGCAACGGCAGGAGTAATTAGCCTAACACACATGTTTTTGTGGGTGGGGGAAACCGCAGCACCTGGAGGAAACCCAAGCGGACACAGGAAGAACATGCAAACTGCACACAGAAAAGGGTGGAGGTCGAACCTTCTTGCTATGAGGTAACAGTGCTAAACAGTACGCCACCGTGCTGCCCAGCCAACGTTGATCTGGCAAGCTAGGTACAGTGAAAAAGGCAAAAACCGTAAAGCATTGAAAGCCAGAGTAATGATAACAATGTCATAGAAAGAGCAGCCGTTGACTATGGGGATGAAATCAAGGACTTGTTGCTATCAGCTGAGTGGACGAACGCTACCACAAGCAAGCCCAGTGGCTTCAGTATCTGATATACTGAGCAAACGTTTAAAATTTTGGTATCAATGTCCTTTTTCCATAATTAAAGTTTACAGTGTTGAGTTATTGTTTTATTTGACTCAGCCTCTTAGAGTTATTGAGATTTTTTCAGTTTTTACATTTTGATATGACCTTTTTGAGGTTGTGAATTGAAGAAAAAAAAGAAAAAATAGAATATTCACCCATATGCTGTAGTTTTGCGCAGTGATTTCTCCTTTAGTTTTCATTAGTTTATCATGTTGAATGTAAAATATGAATGAATAAAGTATTGGCTGTCAGAGACCTTGACACTCTTTGGCAGTGAAAAATAATACTGAAATGTAATAGAAGTCAAGATAAACAGTTGAGAGATACTCTATTAAGCTGCAAAACATCAAAGTCTGTTAAAACAGTACTTGAGAAAATGTGCAAAGTTGATAATTTAGCTGATGATTTTACATTTTTCACTACTGACGAGTTGTCAGCTTCACAGCGCTCCTTCCTTAAATTTCAAGTGGAAGAAAAAAGGAAAAACATAAGAACTGTCATGAGTTCATCTTGTCATTTGTCTTGTTTCTTGTCTCTCGTGCGGCAAAATATTGTTAAACAGCATCACTTTTAGCTGCTTTGAAGGGCCGCTCTTTGTATGCTAGACGGGGACGAGCTTAGCTGAGCTGCTTGGTATTCCTCTGGAGGCTTTGTCCCTTTAGATACCATATGGGACAGAGAAAACAGCTATATAAGTACTTAAGCAAAGTTTATATTTACACAGGAATTTTCCCAGCTTTACTTTAGTGGAAAACAATAACGAGCCCGAATCAATGCTGCCATTATAAGCACTTATGCAAAGTTCAGATTAGCAATGGAAATTTCAACCTTGGCAGGAATGTCTAGGAGGTACATCATTCTTACTCTCAATTGTGAGGGAAGGAAGACCGTCCAATCATTTTGAAAGGCTAATGAACCCCCACAATTGTTTGCTCTTATTGTTCATTAATAAATACGTCTTTCCTCAAGCTATTTTCCAAAAACGGTAAGATAAAACTGCTGTGGAAAGTATAATAGTCAATACATTTTCATGTACTTTCAAACTTATTCTTATTCTTATTCAGGAAACACATGAATTACTTTCACTGACACCTTAATTAGACTGAAATCAGCATAAATAAATTTTCCTCTGGTTCATCATAGTTACAGTATTTGATTTATTCAGGTAAATCTACGTTACAATCTTAGTGAGACGCCTCTGTATGCATTTCTTCACCGGGTGGACTCTCAATAGAACCATGAGGTTCTATTATTAACAATGAGCTCATTGGAGACAATGCTGGGTTTCTAAATTCTTTTGGGATGGTCTAAAGCAAAATAATTGATGAATAAAAAAATGAGTGTTTGATAAGGGGACTTTCATGTTTCTTGAAAAAAAAAGTCTATCACCCAGACTGTCCACTCAGTGGCACTGTAGCACTGGGTAAATAGAAGGGACAGAAAGGAGGGTAGTTACTGTCCTTATCCAGAGGAAGTACCCCTCACAGACATGAAAGCTGTCACCCACAAGTGGAGATAGATGGGTAAAGCCTCTAGCAGTGTGACCAGCGTCCCTTACCCCGACATAGTGTTTCAAAAAACTGCATGAAGGGGAAGGAAGAGTGGTAAACCAAGCTGGAGGTGTGCTCTAATCTGCTACAATGAACATCATAATAAATGTCAGATTTACACAAAAATCTACATGAAAAGTGTTAAATTAAATGTGCAATATAATACAATACAGCTTATATACAAATGTCATCATTTTCAGTTTTTGTTTTGTCTTCAGTCGCAGTTTTTGCCTTCAAAATCCAGCCATATCGAGGAAAAGTAAGTGTGAATGTTCCAGATCTATTGCTGCAGGTTTACAGAAAAAGAAGGGATTCTGACTATCAGAATGTGCTTACTAAAACTATAAATACCCAAGTATTTTTCTCTCTTAAGGAGAGGTAAGTGGTTATTAATTATACTAATACTAAGTTGTATTTTTGCCTTATTTACAGTGCAGACAAAAATATGATATAGTATTATATTATTATAATACTATATTATTATTATAGTCAGGCTTTGTGAGAATTTCAGAAGTCAGTTATCTCCTTCCAGGTGAGAGATCGTCTCCTTTGTGCAACTTCCCTGTGCTTGGTTGTGTGATGTGTGCATCGCAAAGGCAATGACACTTAACATCACAGTAAAGACTCCTCTGTAATATTATAATTACAATTACAATTCGCATGTAGCAGATGCTTTTATCCAAAGCGACATACATACATATAGAATTACAACAACACAAGCAAAGCTCTGTAATATGAACAGTTAAGATTTCGGGATATCTGGAGCTGTGTCTTCCTAACTAGGAACAAAAACACAAAGGGCCTGTCATATTTTGACTTAATGAGTGCAGGCATGAGCAGCAATTCAACTCAAATTTGTCCCAGATCAGACCGGTGACTTGAAAATTAGAGCTGAAATGGTTTCCTCTTGGTAGAATCCTAGCCAGTTGAACCAGATGTATCTGTGTCTGTCAGCTTGTTATAGCCTGAAAAACAAGCCTGAAGGCCCAGGCTGATCCATGACTCCTGTCTGAGCTGCTGCTTGGTATGTGTTGGTGTCTGTAACGCAAAACGACTGCAGTGTCGCTTTCCTGCGGACTGATGAAGAGCCAAACAAGCACCAGTCATACATTTTCCTGTCAGCTAGTAAAGGTTCTACAGCAGTTTTATCCAAACGGCCCACGATCATCAGCAGAGATGAAATGTAACAAGAACATTTACTTTACAAGTACTATATTAAAGTTACTGGTACATTTTGGTACTTGAGTGTTTTCATTTTGAACTTGTGAAGTGCTCATTCCTAAAATGATACCAGTAACACTCCAGGTTCAGACATGACACTTGAAATAAAGACATACATTGAATAAACATATATAAATGGTTTTTTTTCTGACATTGGCTATTTCGATTTTATATTTCCACATTTTTTAATAACCCCCAATATTCTATGACAGGGATTAGTCATTACAATGAATATTTTTACTCTCGATAGTTCAGCATAATTGTTGATGATGATGATTATTACTATTATTATATATTGATAATATTGAGGAGCATTTTTATTTACCTTGACTGGGATAAAATGTTTGATGCAGTAAGTTAATAGCAAAGGATTTTAATAGCATTATTACAAATGTAGCATCAGTGAAATATTCTTCACCCATCCTCTAAAAGAGGAAGCCACTTGGCTGAGTTATTCATGTATTTGTCTGAGTTGCAACATAGCACAACATATGAGCGCTGTTTACCAAATAAGTCCCAGCAAAGCTCTCCATCTGGATAAGCAAGCAGCAGTCCTGTGCATGCTGGGAGATTAGGCTGTGCCTGCATTGCTAAATTCAATATTTACTAAGGAGACTGCTGTCAACACTTCTCCGTTACTGATAGCCGGTGTGCACTCTGCACAGAAAACATTTTTTTTAGACTACGAGCAGCTGTCCAGATGTTTCAACCTGACAACTGTGTGAAACATGTTTTTTGTTCATTGTTTTTTTTTTTGTAAGGGAGATTATAACTCTGATGAAAATATATGCAAGCTGGTCACATGTATAGTACTGGAAGGGCCCTCATTAGAGTTCATACCTCCAACAAATACCAAAAGTCCTGCTATTGTTGTGCTGTCATTGTCTAGGATAGTGGAAAGAGACAGGAAGTACAGGGCATTTAGGGGATGACGTAGTGTAGATGACGTAACTCTTACTTGTTTCTCAGGGTAATAGAACCACGTGACTGAGCAAAAATGAATTTTGATTCTACAACTTAAAACCATGATTAAAAAAGGCGTATGCTAAAATAAAAAAAATCATGGTTACAGTGCCAACATCCGGCTTGCCTGGATCATATACAAACTGCCCACCTAATTTCATGAAAATTCACTTTTACTAACTTTTCAAGTAAAGTTACCAACAAAACAGATTGGCCCTTTGCTGAATGTCATCTTTTTTCTTTGACCTGTGTGTCCTGGCACTCTCCACTGGCCATTCCAATAAAGCATAATAAATATATACTGTAATAATCATAATTTTAATAACAAAATAATAATAACTATATACGTTCTGCATTTTCTCTTCCCGCTTTTATTTTCCTTTTACCTCTGCAATATCAAAACATTCATGTTTTTTTATAACCTCTTTCTGCAGAAATACAAAGACTTCTTATTGTTCCGGAGCTATTGAAGTTTGGAGTGTGTGTCTGCGGGGGTGTCCTGTAATTGATTTCACATGAAACATGCCTTTAGTACTTAATTGTGTTTCTGAGTCCCATAGGAAGCCATATTTGGTGAGAGAAGCTCATTACTCTCTAACAACACATCTGAAAGTCATCATTGTTTTCAACAGAAAAGAAGCAGTTTCTCCAAGGATTTTGTGTGTTGTGTTGCATACGTTGGTTACAAAAAACAGTAACTGTATTCCATTACAGTCACAGAAACAAATGTAATGTAATGCATTGTGCTGAAATGAAAGAATTGTAAATAGGAATTCATCACACGATTGAATTTTAGCAGCACTCTCACATATAACACTGCACCATCCCACTCCCTTCTTCAGTGACGTGTGCAACAGCGGCCAATTTACAAGCCTGAACTGATAATATCGTACAGCTGTGACATGATACTGTCATCTTAATTCATCTTTAAGATTTACACAATTTAGACAAAGTGCTGCACTGCAAGTAGAGGCGGGCTCACTAGCTGAAAAGTGGTCATTTCCACTGTTGGGGAAAGAAAAGTAAAGCAGCAACAAAAGCATGCCCAAAATCTGTTTCAATAAAACATCAACAACAACAACTTTTAGATTTAT
The DNA here is from genome assembly GCA_900303265.1 of Brotula barbata. NCBI lineage: Eukaryota > Metazoa > Chordata > Actinopteri > Ophidiiformes > Ophidiidae > Brotula > Brotula barbata. The sequence goes on along the minus strand of OMNV01029185.1, from coordinate 52,599 downwards.
CATCATTTAATACAGCCACGCAGAGGCCTGCCAAAATAAAACTCCTTCTACAAATACAATAGCATTTCATTTTTAAACACAATTTCTCGGCTGAATTCGTGTCTGTCCATCAGAGGTTAAGCAAAATAAACATTTGCTATCTGTACTGTACTTGTAGTTTTTTGGGGTAGGTGTGTCAACATTAAAAATACGTCACACTGTGCAGTCTGTTTATTCCTTCATCAAAGCTGTTTGTGTTCCTGTAGGTTCTCCTACATTATTTTGTTGACTTGTCTTGTTGTCTTGTCTTGACATTATTGTTTTCTTGTGTTATACATATTTGACATTGAAGTAACCCAAAAGTAACAAGAAAGTAATCAATTTATATTGCTATAATAGTATGATTCTTGGATTTTGTTTGTGGTTACATGTAGCTGTAGTATGATTGATTAAAAAACTGGCACTGATGATAGTGCCACTTAGCAAATGCTACAGGAGAAACTGTGGCTAATCTGTGTTTGGTGATTTGGTTGAAGTTTAAGGTGACCTGATACATGACTTTCAAAGACAGCTGTCAGCCAATCAGAGAAGACAATTTTGCATTCCTTGAGTAATTTTGAGTTTTTAAACAAGTCGTCACTGTCAGAAGTGGGAAGGAGACAGAATCATGATATAGAAGCAATGTCAGTATTTGAATGTGTGTGAATAACAACAAAATGTCTTGGAAATCTCCGGCTTTCTTTGTTATATATGGCGGTCGGGAGATGTTTTGACTTTAGAAAAATATTCGCTGTCTGAACCATCTGTCTCGCACCAGCAAAGAGAGACAAAGGAGAAGAATGATGAGTAAAAGAGGAGCTGGGGTTGAGCACGCAAGACAGGAAACAGAAAGGAGACAGAGAGGGATGAGAGACAGGAGGGGGAGAGAAGAGAAAAAATTGAGAGACGTTCATGGCCAGCTTGCTCTCTATTCATGGAGCTTAACCAGGCGTGAGATTGGCCTGGAATAGTAAACACAGATACCTCCACCTCCTCCTCCCGACCCCCCCACCGCTTCTCTATCCCCACCCTCCTCATTTCCTTGGAACAGGTTTCCAAGGCAACACTCCACAGGGTCAGAGGTCAGGTGTGCCGTTAGGTGAGGTGGGGGAGGGCGTTGAATGTGGATCCATGTGGGTGAGTGACCTGACATAATCAGATATCAATCCTATGCTACAAGTGGGGTGAAAAGAGTGAGCAGGCGAGAGAACACTAAGCTAATTAGTAAAGCATGGTGTTTCCTTTTGATGTGTAATTGTGTGTGGGTGTATCTGTGAGAGTGTCTTTGATATTGACATTTATCACCCTGAGCATGACAGAGGAAAAGAGAAGATGATGAGGGGGTTGGGGGAGGTTGCAGGGTGAGGAGTGGTGAGGAAGATGAAGTCTTTCTCTGACCAATGCCAGATGGTTCTTTGGGCATGTTGGCACTCTGCCACATTTACAGCCCAAAACACTGAAATACTGCTGTTGTTTCTCAACTAGTATTTACATTTTACATTTATGCATTTGGCAGACACTTTTATCCAAATCATTTTTTTTCCCAAGCTTGTGGTAAACTATAGCTGCAGTAGCAGTTGGAGAGTTATTCCACCACTTAGAGGCAATGAACGCAAAGGGTGTGGGGCCTCATTTACAACCGTTGCTACACACAAAACATGGCTTGGAACGCTTAAAACTTTCTATAGAAATGTCAGGATTTATAAAGACAAACTTTATGTGAGAAAGTTCTCTAACTCTGACCCATGTGTACGCATTTTGAAGACAGGAGGATACGGTGAAACAGATGGAGAGGCAGTGAACTGAAGCCAGATTTCACAATTATACTTCTCATAGTCATTCCACATCCAGCAGAGCCTCTATGACAGACAAACAATGTTTCTAAATTACACCTCTTTATAGTCGAGCCATTTATTTTTAAAATTTGCAAATCCAATAGTCTAAATTATTTTAAATCAAAGGTGAAAATTTATTGTTTTGATACCCACATTTCCAAACCTTTAGAGCGCAGAGGAGAAACACACAGACAGATGCTGTGTGGAGATGATACAGTGTGGGAAAACCTGTGTCTATGTGAGAAAACTGACTCTCTCCTTACTTAAAAGATAGTGGGACCGTCATCAAGATCTGCGTGGCCCTCTGCGGGGAGTACAATTCCAATTTGATTTCTCCAAGCACACTGCTAACAGCTGTGGCGCTACATTAACAGCAATGACAATGTTCTCCTCTAAAAGTTCATTAGTTTGTGTCTCAAAGTTTTCTGTTATCAGTCTGATCAGTGATGGTCCATGGGAGTGATGGGAGTATAGTGGGCATGATGTGTTTTTCATGTGCAGTCCTTTTGATTGTGATTTGTGAAGAGTAAATTGCGTACAGATGCATACGGTTTTATGAATCTTACTTTTCCTTTGTGTATGCTACTTCTCTATTTGTAATGTTCAGAGTGTTTTAGTATGGATTCTATGTAATCTTTCAGAAATGTGACCCCTGGAGAGTAACTCACATTGTAAGGGATTACCTAGACGTCACTCCACAGTGACACCGACCTGATAGAAGTGTAGCGCTCATGTAGGTGGGGGCTATCTTGTGGTTGACCTTAAAGCATGTGTCAAAGTCTTAAACTTAATGTGTGCAGCAAGGTCGGGAGAGGAAAACGTAGAAAATGTCCATATTTTGGTTAAAAACAAGCCTTGCTGCAGCATTTTACACATGTTGGAGTGGTTTTGTGGCAGAGGCCAGCAAGCAGGCGAGTGAGACATGAAAGTAATCCAATTTGGAGATAAGTAGAGCTTGGAACAGGAGTTGGGTGGCATATTCGGACAGGTAGGGTCTGATTCTCCTGATATACAGGTTGAGTCTGAACGGTGGAACCACTGTGCCTGGAGATGAGTTACAGTGAATGTATAAAAGTCATAAAAACAGATTTTTCATAGAGTAATATATTGTTCAAAATGAAATGTGTGTGTTAGCACTGTAATAGAATGGTGAGCTATTTTGAAGGGTGAAGGAAATCTATGAATCAGTAGGGTAATAGCGGGGCCTAATCAAACATTGAGATGTGGGACTTTCTACAAATGCCATCCGAGGATGAGACAGATGAGATGGAAAAGGACACAAGTTCCAGGTTCCCCAATTACAGATAGTTGCAGACACTCCTCCTCTGATCACTTACGTACTCTTATCTCAACTCTGAATTGGACCCACGTGGAATAAACCGAGAGAAACTCAACAAATGTGTTTTTGCAAAGACAAATCGTCATAATCAGAGGCAGATTTTTCGAAACAGGTCACGACAAAGTGAACTTCAGCGCAATCACTGAATCAATAGGGAAAAATAAAAAAACAAAATTTCACATTAGGGGAGAGGAGAGGTTGTTTTATGTGGTTTTGTAATCTCCACTACAGCTAGATGCTTTCCAGATTCAGACATAATGTCAAAGATGTTGGGTTTGGGCTGAGTTCAAAATGTAAGGATTCAGCAGATCAGCACCGAGTGAGTGCTTGCCAGTGGTAAGGATAAAGCAGTGTAATATTGGCACCACACTGATAGGTGTCTAAAATGGGACAGTGTGCTTTGGTTCAGACTTGTGTGTACTTAAACAAAGGGAGTTATTCCAGCAGTCATTGCCACCAATCTTGACAGAGATGATTTTCAGGATTAACAACTGGCATTCATCATTGAAGCCTTTGCTCCATTCACAGTAAGAAACACAGTTAAACGTTATTATTAAGACTAAACTTTGTGGTATGGGGCAGACGGGCGGTCTATCGGAGACGCTTCAGACGAACCAAACTGAGGCCTTACGCCTCAAAAACACCAAACACAAATACACAGACAACAAATACTAAACTGTTTTTAGGATTGTTTTATTTGCTTTATTCATTTGTTAATAAAAAAGCTGCACTATACTATAGCATACTCACAAACATTTATTTATTTGAAATTTTGAACAGCTTTTCCTGCTTGGAGTGATAAGAAGCTGAGAGTGAGGCAGATGGGAATGTGCACCATGTGCATGTTTTAAAGTGAAATAAGGTCTCATTATGTTGTAAAACACAGCTAAAGGCATCAGAGAACAATGTGGGACCTATGCAGGGAGAAAGCGGGACTTAAACACTATCAGCTGTGTTCACACTGTCAGTTTGCTCAACCACTGTTTACACCCCAAATCTGGCCTCTCTCTCTCTTTCTTTTGGGCATCATCAGTCTGCTTCTATCTTTCTGTGAGATAGTGAAGTGTGGGAACGTACATATTTACTTTGCAAAGGTGAGAAATTTCATCGCCACATGCTGGTAAACATCAGCTTCAAAGTTATCAGAGCCAGCAACATGCAACAACCTCAGCAAGACATGTCTGACACTCTGAGAAAGCAGAGTGTTTTAATTAGGACGACTTTGACTGCATGCGTGTCATGCCTCAGTACTGTGTGATGACACTGATACTTGACCTTCTTCATTATACTGATAGAAAGCCACACTGATAAAAGTGGAGATGATTTTTCGAGAAACTTTGTCTGGGAATAAAAGGAAACAGAAAACATTCTTATGACCAGTGACTTAAGGTACATTTAGCTGAAGCCCTTACTACAGCAACATACACCTACTAACCATAGCTACACCAATAAAATAACACTCTGTGCCCCTACAAGCAAGGAGATAAGATTACACTTTACTGCTAATATCACTCTGTCACTGCTGCCAGTAGACACAGCGCTGATCTTTACAGGTGAACTGAACCCTAAAATGAAAATTTGAACCGTGCCCAACACCAACGTGTATATTAGAAATTAGGTCTGAATTTGACCCGATGTCAATCTTTGGTGGACATTACTCAAACAAAAAAATGACCTCTCCCTTTCACCGTCATATAACATTAACAGTCTGGGAATTCAGGTTGGGAATCTACAAGGCAACATTCTGGCCTGACCCATCAGATGGAGAGAGTGCAAGTGAGAAGAAACAGGTCAGCTTTTGTTGTTGTATGGGATTGCTTAGCATGTCATCATTGGCAAAAGAGGAATTATGTTCAGTGGGACCGTTAAAGATGTATGAACGAATGCCAGAAGTTATCAGAGCCCTGCCAGGATTGTGATGTGGCCAAAAAACTGTGGGAATTCAAAACTGGATGATAGATAGATAGACAGAGAGACAGATAGACAGACAGCCAGCCAGACAGACAGACAGACAGATAGATAGATAGATTGATTGAAATAAAAATCAAACATACTTTGAAAACAATTAGTTGATGGTTTAACGTTGCCTGTTGTTAGTTGATTTTAAAAGTTGTCTGAGTCGACATGATGACTTTTGTGTTTTTCTCAAACTTTGGGTGGAGTTGTTACTTGCAGCACCTTTAACTCTCTGCTGTGATTAAACTGGAAGCATCAGCACTGATCTCCAGGGCTTCATATCATATTATTAGCACCCAGGAAGCAGTAATTAATAAAGCCCATTTAACATTATGGTGACTGTCAGCGACAAGGCACGAAGCAATTAGTAAACACACTCTACTCCAAACTAGCTAATGACTAAAAATGCTGAACATTTAACAAGCTATCAAAGGTGAGACTCATTATGGAGGACGCAATTCAACTCCTTTGTCTCTAAATGAACTCTGTCAGGACTAGCTCGGTTATTCTACAGTTTATGAGGTGTTGTGTAGTTATGACAAAACATTGTCTGGCAAAGCCGAATGCAACATTAATTTGAATAGAAAAGGAAACCATTTCAATTACAAATTAGAACAATACTTTGCACCACAGTGCCCTTAACAACAACAACTTCAAAGTCATTGAGACTATGAAAGATTGGTATAGAGTAACAGGGAGAATATTCACTACATGCCTGAGTACAGTTTTATTATCCCTCTCCCTCTCTCTGACACGAAGTAAATGAGCCACAGTCAATTGAATTTGCATGGCAATTATAAATAAAGAGATACCCAACATTAAGTATCTTACTGTGGCAACAAATATGTTTTTGAACTGAAAATATTATCTTGATATGAGCTTTATACGCTATAATAATGGGTAGATTAGTGTCAGTCCAGATTAATGGTGTTCAAGGCAAACTATTTTTTAGCTTTTTTTAAAGTTCTTTGGCCAGTGGCAGTCCGAGGCGACTTGGTTTTGTCAAATTAGTTAATTTAAAGGTCATGTTCATACACAATGATTTCTTACTGAAACAGTTTTGATACATATGTGCAGATAATGAGTGCAGAAAGACGTCATGCAACAATCCATTATTGAGTAATAACAACTTGTACTGTCTGGCTACATTCATGCTGCATGGTATCCTCAATGAGCCACTCAGTCGGTTACAGACCTGGTTTTAGACCAGACCCCTGTAGAGGGGGTCATTCCCACTGCAGATTACAAAGTCACTCTGTGAGCACTGACAGGTACTTGCATTGTTTTAACAGCCTCAGTTCAAATTCCCTGCTGTTTGCTCTTAGGCTGCGTATACACTGCGTTTACACTGCAGGTCTTGATGCCCAGCTGATTTGTTGCCTATATCAGATATTTTTTGACTGACTGCTTACATCTTCTTTCAAAAGTGACCCATATCCGATATCTGCATTTACACAAACATAAACAACCCGTTGTTTATGTTTTCAGCAGAGGGAGCAATTAAGTCATAAAAATGTCTAATTCCATGTGATTTTTTCTTGCTCACACATTCATGATATATAGCCAATCTGTGTCACAAGGGAGGAGAAGATTGGAATTAGGTCACTTGAACCTTTTAGTGTAAAGATGGCCTGATAGATTAATAAAAGGCTTTGTTAAAAATCGAGACAATAGTCAATTAAAAGCCACACATGGTTGTAAAAGTCTTTCGGGTTAATGTGCCAGCGAAAGTAGAACACATAGCAATAACACAAAATTATGCTCAGTTTCTTTCTGTGTTTCAAACTGTCGGTATCGAGTCCATCAACAAAACATTTCATGAAAAAACAAAACAAAACAATACACAATGGAATAACAATAATAAAATTTTTGATAAAGGGCTTAACTGATCCATTAATAAATGTCATCTAGTGTGTTCTGCCTTGACTACCTTTATAGATTAAAAAGACTCTGAGTTAATTGTTTAAACATTTTTTGTATTGTTTCATGCAATTATGGTTTAGATGCTTTTATGTTGAAAATTGGGCTTTTATTAACGAAACTACAATAGACAAGAAAACTGGAAGTAGGAGGTCCATTTTTATGGGAAAGAGCTGTTGTTAGAAATGATTAAGTGAAGACTTTTAAGGTAGTAGCTCAGGTAGTATGGTGATCACCTAGTGATCGAAGGGTCGCTGGTTCGATCTCCAGCTCCTCCATGTCGAAGGACCCTGAGCAAGACCCTGACCCCAAATTGCTCCCGACAAGCAAGTGGGCCTTACATGGTTACCTCGGCTGTCGGTGTGTGAATGTATGTATGAACGGGTGAATTTGAGGCAAACATTGTAAAGCGCTTTGGATAAAAGTGTTATAGAAATGCAGTCCATTTAATGTAGTCTGTGAGGCAGTGTGTCAGACTACCAATGTAGTCCCCATGAATGTCGTAGAAAACTTCTCACATAGTTGAGTCAAAACAGTCCTTCAAAGCCTCAGCAAACTCGTCAAGACCATCTCTTCACCCCGCATGTGACAACTGGCTCTCTGTGTGTCATAGGTTTGTACACAGGCTGGAGATGCACCAAGTTGTGGTCTGTTCTTCCTGGGGGATGGAGGGGTGATGAGATATATGCCTCGTTGCTGATGGTGTGAAGTAAGTCCAGTAACAGTGAGCAGGAGCTGCTGTATCAGGCTGCCACTAGTATGGTGACGTTTTCCCTCGTATCAATATGTCCAGGTAAGATGTCTATTCATTACCATCCACTACCATCCAATCATTCAAATCAACAATTTATAACTATTCATAATATATGAGTGCTTCCCATGATTGGTCATATATAGTAGTTGAGTAATATACAGTATTCTGTGAAATTACAGTATGTGTTCTGAGGCTGAATATTGTCTGATATTGACTGATGTAACAGGAAACATATTGTTATCTAATTAAAGTTATAGCTATATCCTTTTTCAGGTTCCATTCAGAATATTTAACAGTCACATTGGTCACAACCATATGGATGTAGCAAATGTACTCACCTAAGTATATATGACATTTGATAAAGACTGGCAGACATTTGGGGAGAAAAGAGTGTCACTTATATTCAAAGACTAAAGTCTCTTAACTTTCCATGAAATATCATGGAATTCTATTACATTATGTCAGCTATTCTCAAACTGTGGTCCCACTGCCACAAGTGATGCAGAAATTCACGAGGCAAATATAAACATTTCGAATCCAGGGCAATTGATGATTCACAAATATCATCAGTTTAAAAAATAGTTTTAGAAGTGAGCTTTTTGTTGAAATTAGTCCGGCTCACATTGTAAACGCCGCGCACGTCACATGAGGTTTTTCTCTTTTTTGAGCTCGTGTCAGTGAGGTACTGAGATGCTAACTTTGATCTGCTACATTAGTATTTGTAGAGATAATAACTGTCAACTATACAACTAGATAAACAAGACTCTTAGGCGGAAGTAGTTAGTTTGCAAGTTTTGGAGGAATCATGGAGCATTAGATTAGTATTTGTTCAACAGTGCTGTAATTACCCTGTTAATATATTAGCGTACAGCATTGATTACCCTGCTAATCCCATCACAGGGCCTGCCATTGATCTTTTTGCAGGCAGCTCCACAATAAGCACTTTGAGCAAATAGACGGTCAATAGCACAGCCACAATTGGCTCTCACACGGCTTAATTGGCTAAAGTAGGCCAAACATTTTGGTTTCCCTCTCAACGGCCCGATCAATGCAGGGAATGGGGGCTGAATATAGATGACTCTCCTAAGACGCTCGGTGCATTTTGGCCCTGTCCACTTCCAGCCTTCTTGTTTTAATTTGCCTTTTTTTCATCAATGGTTCAAATGTGATTTCTATAGAACGCCTGCTTTATTGGACAGTCACGGTGCACAAGACGAAAAAGTGGTATCGCATTATATTATATTACATTATATCATGCGCGTTTGTACTAATTTTAGAAAACCGTATCTGTGCAATGACAGCTTAGTACAATAAGAGCCAAAGTGCAATAATTGAGAGTAGTTTGATTTTCTTCCCCCACAGATTTGTGTATTTGTAGCCATATATATATATACATATTATATATATATATACAGTATAGGTTTTTAATTTTGTCTTTCTTATAACAGTTGTAATCTTGCTATCTCTATAGATATTTATTTCCAATATTTCTTACCTATGTAAAGAAGCAGGAGTGTGCACCAAGGCATATTCCTTGTATGAATCATATTTGAGCCACAAAATAATTCTGAGACATTTATCTCCTGTGAAATTTTGCAACATATTCAACTCATTTTAATCACAATCTAGTGAGAGAGATTGTGAAATAGAGAGATGAGAAAATGAGCTATGTTGGATGTTTCCACAACCAGCTGCTCTCTGGTAAAACATCAAGACACATTTAATTTCCTCCACATTTCAACCACATTCACGTCAGGTGAGTTTGTGCATCTGTGGATGATTGCTTAGTTAAACTGATAAATGGTCAGCTGTGAGGACTGCATCTGCATATCACCCAAATCCACTACATAGGGGATCATTTGTGCGTCTGCTGTTTGTTATCCACATCGTTTTGGAAGTTTAATCAAAGCTAAAATTGTAAGAGTGGAATGTCAGTCTTGGATAAATACTGTTGTGATGTGGGGTGTAGTGAAGTTAGTCGAGTTGGTTGTACCTCCATCCTGTCTGTGTGTGTGTGAGCGTACCTGTGGCTACAAATCACTAGTGATCCCATCACAACGGAGTCCCAACATTACAAAGCAATTATACATAAACAACTTAATAACAACCTAAAGCTAACATTAGCTGGCTGAGTAAATAAACAGCTATGAAGCTGCAGACAAATACTTCAAATTCTTGTGAGTTTCTAATTAAAAGTTTTCTAATTACATAACTACATCAATTGTTTTAGGTTGTACATTATAACATACTGAATAAATATTTTTTCATATTTTTGGGTTGGGAATGTTACTTTCCAAATATATTCCAGTACAATTACTAATTAGCTGTTATGAATGTAATCACTAACCTATTCCAAGTATCAAGGTAATCTGATTCAACTCCATTTTTGTTTGGCTGTGTGCCAGTCCATCTGTCTATCTACTTGTCTTTCTGACTGCAGGCCTGTCTGTCGGTCTGTCTGTCTGCCTGCTTGTCTTTCTGCCTGCGGGCCTGTCTGTCTGCCAGTCTGTCTCTGAGGCCCATCTGAAGACCAGCTGGTGGTTCTGAGCAGCTGAGGGCCGTAAATCAGAGAAGGAGGCAGAATTCGGTACGCCATCCGGCAATTCAATTTGTCAACCGTGAAATAAAGACGTAGCGAGGCAGGAGGTCAAAGTGTACAGAATCCAGCCTAACCCCCGACACCATCCCAACATCACGACCCAGTTCACCCTGGACGACTTTCTCGCCACAGGTAGCTGCCCTCACCACTTTTGGCCATGTGTGATCTATGTAGTTTATTATTATTATTATTAGTTTATTATCTATTATGTCTGAAATTATTTTGAAATTAGAATCAATCATCATTTTGTTTTAAATTTTCAAACTGTTTCTTTTTCAAGGTTTAAATCGTTATACTCTGTCATGATCACCATCATACTTATCCAGAGATCAAAAGATTCTTTAAACAAAAAGTTTCATTTAGATGGTTTGAGCACAGGTCAAGCCTTTCAACACCGTACATCCACATCACATGACTGAGCAATATATATTTTATTTTTTTAGTATAGTGTTCATTTTCACAGCAGATTTGAATACAGCTTTAGCCCTACTCTTTTTTTATGATGTGATTTAGTTTTAGTCCTTTTATTCATCAGATTTAGTTGACACAAATTAGACAACAAAAGTAGATCTAGTCAATAAAAAGATATGTTTCTGCTTACCTAATTATAATTCATGAAATATTAAGCAGTCTATACATGCCTTAAACTACAAATATGTTTTGCAACATATTAAAATTGTGAGCAGTGGGAAGTAATTTTACACTTATTTGTAGTTTCTCTTCTGCACATCATCAGTTCTTTTAATAAGGGCTTTGCAACTCCAAAGCATGCATATCTATAATAATTTAGTTGTTTTCTGTGATCTATTTCAACTTTAGAAAAAGCACAACTATAAACATAAAGTTGTAAGTAATTAATGAAGTGTGCTTACCTTATTGTGAATGTCAGGATGACACGCAAGGAAATGATTTTTCAAGTTGGTATTTCTTTTGATTGTTGTGATGCTGCTTGGTTCAAGATCTCTTTGATGACATCATAAGTGAGCCTATTCAAATGTCTATGTTCTTTTCATTCTCCCCAAAGCTGTGATACAGACAGAAATGCACTGTTTTCAAATGCTAAAAATGATATGGTAATTGTCAATAAAAAAATCTTAGCAAATAATCTTTGTCATTTTGTCATCAACAAAATTAACACTAGCTGAACCACAGTCTGACGATTGGAGACGGAGACATAAGAGCATTCAGTCTGCTCATTGATCAGAAATATCAAAACAGGAAAGTTAAATCAAAACCAAGGAAAACAAATAAGTTTACTACATGGGGAAAACTTATAAAACAATAAACAACAAAGATTAGTCTGGAAAAGAAATTAGATGAGAGTAATAATGTGTGTGACAGTGAAAATACACACATTCAAGAGAGCTCCAGCATTAATTATGGCCTGCATGGCCCCTCACACACACACACACACACACACACACACACACACACACTCTCACACACACCCACACACGCACGCGCACACACACTCATACTTGTATACCCATACACACATGCACACACGCACAAGCTCCTGCTCTACAAGAGCTCATTGTTGCAGCACACCTGCCTGGTCTCCATCATGACCACACCAACATCATGGAATCCCATCTAGGATTTTTGCTTAATCCATGTCCTGCTTGTTCCTGCATTAGTCTGCGTGTTGTGGTGGCATGTAGCCCTGATCCTGCCTGGCCAGCCGGGGGGGGGATTGTGTTCATGTGGTTTGTATGTTAACTCATAGCAGTACATGAACAGCACACATCCATCTGAAGGAAGGAACAACTACTGAGCACTAAGACTGTTTAGCTATCAATCAGCAAACGCCATGTGTTGTTTACACCTAAATGTGAATTGAAATCAAATTGTATATATGAAAGTATGCTTACCCCGAGTACCAGGTCTAGATTATCTGACAGGAAATCGATTTAATCAGGCACATTTTGGTCAGGGTAAACGCAACATATCATATATATACTCTGAGAGGTTTAATCACATCCTACCACAAATCAGAGTGCATACATGACGTTTGAAAAATCATATTTGTTACTTTTATCACAGTATAAGTTGAATGTGGTATTTTTTGCTCTGATGCTGATGGACATTATCACATTATTCAGCCACTAAGGCAAAAAATACTGGAAATGAAATACAGAAAATACCCTAAAATGGTGTGGCTGTTTTATGTGAAGCATTAAGGAGGTCAAATATATGGTGAGATAAAAAATAAAAAATTTGGTGATAAAGATACCATTTGCATCAAAAATACAGCATAATTTTACAGTTTACATAAATTTCACAATATTATATTTACTGTTCTCCAACACATCACACAGCTCAACACAGTGAATCTCATACCTGCTAAAATGTTTTATTGTTCAAAAGTTTAAGTTTAAACTGATTAGAGTACTGTAATTAGCATTCACTTGAATTATATTGTTCTGAAAACTGCATGGCAAAGTTTCAATTTTCATTTATTCCCACTATTATTTATTATTTATTATCATTGTGTCAGTTAGCTTAATTTAACCTGTTTACCAGAGGCTGAAAGCACACCTTGAACACTAATTAATTTGTTTTACATCCCATTACACACTCTTCGAAGTTCCCTGACCACTTTCTGATTTGCACTGTCCTCACTTCATCTGTGTCTTCATTCATGCCAGTGCTTAGTGTAGGGCTGTGGGGCAAAGGTCAAAGATTCAACACATACAGCTATGTTAGTCCACTCATATTGTCCTGGCCCTGTTCCATCTGACCTTCAATACTCAGTTCAGCAGAACAGAAAAGACACATGCCTAGGGGAGCACACACACACGCACTCACACACACATACGTTTCTACACTTGTTATAGGCATGCACATCAAAGGCCAAAGTTTAAAAAAGTGAAACTCCCATCCAGCCTTTTGCCTTTTTTTTTGACTGGAGTCAGGATACTGGCCTCTGGTGCAGGGACAGTCTCAGGGGTTAACCCTGGTTGTAAAACCTGAGGTGGATATTTCCCTTCCAAAAAGCCTTTGAAGAGGAACAAAGGGCCGAGTCTGTTGTGGAGATTATCTTGTTAAACTGTGGACAGTCTCGCCCACCCAGGATGACTGTCGACTCTAGGAAACTGTCACATCAGTGATGATATTTAGTCAGCCCTTCCCTGTAGGCGCGAAAAATTTTCACATTATGACCATTTATTACTTTTAATATTATTATTAGTGAGTGACAATGACACACAAGCTCATTACATGATGATGATGATTATTTTAATGTATAATAATGTGTTATCATACATTTGTCATGTTCTTCTCTAAATCCAAAAAGTCCAAAGCGTACTAAAATAAAATAAAACTAAAGTGAAATAAAACTAAAATGAAATAAAACTAAACTAAAATAAAACTAAAATAACATGTACATCTTGTTTCTACATTTGAGTTTAAAACCCAATCCTGTCCATGTCATGTACCAACCATAGCTTCTCTTTAAAGCAGGTAATCAATAGAAAACATCAACGTGGAAAACAGGTAAATGAAAAAACCCATAGATTTATGAACTGAAAAACTGATTGGACTATTCCAATTAGATTTGGTTTTCAAGGTCAAAATACCACCAAATACTTATTGATTTTAACACCACGTCCTAGAAATCCATGGACTCATTTGGTCAAGACCCATGCCACAAACATGACATCCAGTTCAAATCAAAGTAAGTGAAATTACACTTGTGATGAAATATATACAATTTATAATCTATATACATGTACAGTACTGTGTAAAAGTTTTGGTCCACCACTATCCAACCTGGTGTAATGGCCCTTTTTCCCAGCAGCCACTCTGACAGTAAATAGTGACGAAAGTAGGACAGATACAGGTGTTATCAATGACATTAATTAGGGTTCCATTCCATTTAGGTTGAAGAGAGCCTGGTTCCAAGGGAGGCCTCACTTTTTACTTTAGCCTGTAGAAGCTGTTCTTTTCTAATCTTTTACTGTTTTTTTAATACTGCATACACATTTCCTATATTTTCTGGTTGTATTCTAATAAAGAGATAGATAACAATACAACAAATCTCACAGACTTTTGCACAGTACTATATATACACTGCTCAAAAAAATAAAGGGAACACTAAAATAACACATCCTAGGTCTGAATGAATGAAATATTCTTATTAAATACTTTGTTCTTTACATAGTTGAATGTGCTATATATATACACACACAAATGCATCTAATCATGTGCCGTGAGTAGATGTCAGGAAAATAAGTAGCAATTACAAGAAATCATTAAATGAAACTGAAACTAAACTGAGAAGAAACAAAAATTGAAAATACTATTGATCTTAAAAGTAAATGTGAAGGAACTGAATTAAAATAACATTTGACATCCTGAGGCTTCACTGCTAAGAGGAAATGATTCAGAATGTAATTAAATACTGGACATACTTTTTGATGAAACGAGCTGTTGAAGAGGTGATGAAAGATTAAAAAGGCGGCTGGTATTTGTGGGTGAATATACAATGCGAGTGAGGAAGATGAGAATTTGTCCATCCTGCTTCTCATCTTGTGGAAATTTAAGATGTGTGGAAATGTAGTGAGTGTAGAATGCAGATGATAAAGTGTCTAAGACAGCTTTACTGTGATCCGGGAGCATCCTTAGCTCAGACATCAGTTGGCCCAACTGTACAGGCTCTTACAGCTGCTGTTATTTAGACGACAATTCATAAACCCTGCATGGCCGGGGAGATCTGATACGACTGGTTGGGTTGCTGTTTGGGGCTTTAAATGAACATAAATAACTGACTTTAATGAGGCTTATGATTTTAATCAGCTTCGCTTTAAATTTCACATCTGTGCCTGACGCTACACCGTTTGGTTTGGCAGCATACACAGTCCGATGGCACTTATACTTAGTATGCACTACGGTGCTGCGGGATTTATCAATTTTCTGGCAAGGACACTTCATAACCTACTTAAGACCTTAATTCATGACCTGTTTCGATGTTACTGTGCCTCAGGAATATTTCAGAAAACATTTCAAAAACATTGTACAACAACAAAGACCGCGTTTACGCTTGGACATTTAATGTGTTTTCAGTATCTGCATAATAGTCATATAGGAGAATGTTACTGTCCTATAGTTTTTGTTAAAGGTTTGCATATTCAGTTTATACAAGGTCAAAGGGCCTGGAACAAAGTCAGCAAAATGCAATTACTTACAGAGAAGTAAGCCGTCTATAACAAAACGCAGTGCATACATAACAATACAGTAGTAAAACTACTCATTCAACAAAACAGCCTGGTACTTTAGTGGGAGAAAGTAAATACAGCGATTCCCAATAGGCAATAGGCCTGAACAGCATGACAAATAAAGCAACACACAACATCAGTCATTCAGTCCTCTGTTAAAATCATTTGATGATTGAGTTGTAAGTTGTTCTTAGTTTATCTTCATAAAACACTGGAAGGAGCAGTTTCTCTCCGCATTTTCAGTGACAGGCTCCTGTTCTCACCTTCATGCAAATTCTGATTGCATATTTTCACTCATTGGCAACAACAAATCCAGAAAGTCTGCCCCGTGATTGTGACTGGTCGATTAACTTAACTTATGAACAAAAATTTAAACTTGCCACACACAGGAGAGCACTCATAAAAACAAACGAACATGAAATTGAGTCAACGAATGCTTAGAATGATGGTGACGCCGTGGTGCTTTTACACGTTTCAATCAAAGTGTTTTATAATGAAATATGTTACTGAGAGTATTTTTATTTATGTTCAATTCAATTATAATATGTTGTTTATAAAAAAAAAGTAATTATAGTCTTAATTTGAGTATAATTAAATTTTTTATGTAAATATGTCAGTAGATAATGAAGAACAGTAAAATATATTATGATTATATATAATCATAATATATTATAATATATTATATATTAAGTATGATCACTCAAAATAACTTCTTTCACCAGCAGTTCAGGAGGTTTTGACAAGAGCATGCCATGTTTGTGCCACAGTGAGACACTGGAAGAACGTAATGCACATCTTCCAGCCTGTTTATGAGTTAATGTCAAATCAGCTATAATGTTTACTGTTGATGATTCAACCGGAAACTACTGAGATGAAGAGAATTTCTGATGCATGTAAGAGCAGCGCTGATACAGTGACAGATGGTTATGTTAGAGTCAGACAGTCTAGGAGAAACACATTCTCAACAGGCTCAGAATAGACTCATGGTGGCACTAAGTTAGTGCCTCCTTTCTACACATGACCATCCACACGCCGAATGTGTCAATCTCCTCGCCGCCAGCCAGGCCCTGCCCTCTGCTAACCTATGCCATGGAGGAAAAAACACAGATCATGTTCCACCTCAACCTCTAACACTAAAAATATGAAAACTAGAGATGAAACTGAAGCTCACAATGTGTCTGTGTCTGTGTGTGTGTGTGTGTGTGTGTGTGTGTGTGTGTGGTTGGGGGAGGGGGAGGCACGAAGGGCCAAAGTACTTGTGCTCTGATCTGAGTTTTGAATTAAATTCAAACAAATAATTGAAATACAGAAAAATGAAAATGCAAATTACATTGCATTTTCATCTGCCCCACTCAAGTGATTAAAACCCTGGTAATGTTAAAAAACAGAGAAATTACACAATATTTGTTGGCGTCCTGTCAGATATATGTATGTTAATGTTGTCATATGTAACCAGAGTGTCTTTTCTGCCATGTAACACAATCACTTTCCAGGTATTCCTGAAAATAGTCAACTGTTGTACCCTTTGCTCAACATAGCAGCCATTACTTCCTGGTAAATACTACATCTGTTTCCCATCTCAAGTTACGTTTGTTTTGCTCATATACAAGATTCAGAAAGTGTTTATTTGATTTTCATTTACTATGTTTTTTAATTGTACTATGTCCTAAGCAGAGCCATCTTGAGTGTCAGGTGACATTACATCATCTATTTGCATTTATCATAATTTATTTGCATGCTATTTGTCATTGACATAATGAATTTTATATATTTATTCCTAACAGACTCGCAAAGTACAATGTTTGGTCTTTATTTTCACTGGTGTCTGCATACTTATCAAAGCTTGTTTAACCTCTTAATCAAGTATTATTCAAAGTTTGATCATATCCTGGTCATATCCTTACTTTTTTTAGTTACTTTATAGCTCCCATCACACGGAAAACGTCTTCAGAAATGTCAGATTACACAAGTATTTCTTGTAATATGATGTCTTGATGGCATGGTGTGCACACTATCATACAGAGCTCAAACAAGGTGCACAAATTGAAAAATCTCTCACCTGAGAAACAATGGACAGATGATCAACATTGGATTTTACCATAAAACTACATTCAGAGCAGTTACAGAGACAGTAACAGTGGCCGTAGTAATGAGGGAGTTGAGATGAGCCACATTTGACCTAAAAACACACATTCGCACTTCAGTTTGATTGTATTATTTATTGTCATTTGCACCACATATACTGAATGTTTTTGTATACAAGTATGTTTGTCAATGAGAATCAACAGACAAATAAGAACATTTTTGATGGTGTTAAATATTATAATGCATATATTAAGCATATATATATGTATCTTAAGAATCTCTCTCCAACTCTTTCATGTCTTAAATCTTGTTTGTTTTGCCAATTAAAAGCTTGGAGGCGCTAACTTTCTCCATAGAGCCCTCATCTCTGATCCTCTCAGCCACAGTTAGAGGAGGCAGGTTGAAATTATGCAGTGTTGTGGATTCTCAGGAGCAGCATTGAAAAAAGTGTAACAGGTGTATGAGCTTGGATGTGTGTGCGTGCGTATGTGTGTGTGTGCTCCTGGGTCAATTCAAATGACTCCAGGCTCCTAACCTTTCCCCTGCCCCAGTAATGCAGACCGGGAGTCTGAAAGCTGCCCCGTTCCAGTGTCAGGGGTGCAGATTCTCCACCATGACCTTTTTAACACCTCTTAGACTTTGTAAGCCTCTGGCCAAATGTCACATTTTACAGCATGCACACACATAATGTTATAGAAGTAATCTGAGGCATCTCAAGCATCTAATTTTTGTGACAATCACATGCATACTTCATACACTTACATACAATACATTCTTCAGTAGGGTTGTACTAATAAAACATGGTGAGCTTGGTAAGACAAACTGAGGAGAATAGTTAATGAGTGCGTCAGTTCAGATTTCATAACATGTCTGTACTGCTGTATATCACAAACTTAAGGCTCTTTCATACAGAGATTTCTGAATAGCCCCAGACCTTTCCCAAGTATTGTTTTTGCATTCACATACATTTGGGCATCCAGGAGCAGTAGTAAGGACTCAATGTGACAGTTGAGGTAACGCCTGTACACACATCTGTGATGCACAGCTGCAAGGACAACGAAAATACACAAAGAATTAGCCATAACTGCAATGAACACACTCCATGGATGATACTGCCCTTCCACCATTGTTGAAGAATATAACATGTCCCTTGCATACACTCTATACTCAGATTTTTTTAAAAGATTATTTTTTTGGCATATCTGATTTATTGTGATGGGTAATATAGATACATATGCAGCAAATGGCACAAGTCAAAATTAAACCTGTGGTGCTGCGATACGTGGCTCGTGCTCTACCAGGTGAGCCACCAAAATGCCTCTCAATACTCAGATTTGTCAACTGAGTGTGTCAACTGAGTGTGATTATAAGCCACTAACTGGGGTACAGCCAAAGTTTGAACGTGTGTGGTACGTTCATGTCTGGCAGATTATAGAGAGGATCTGTCCGAGGAATCTGTGCAGGTCTTGTTAGCTCAATAAGGACTCCGGAGACTGTTTGTGCAGGTGGAATCCTCTGCTGTCAGAGACACTAATCTGTCCTCATATTATTTGCACCTGACACAGGACGCACACACACACACACACACACACACAAACAAACTGTTTGTGCATCTGTTTGGTCACTGTTTGAATGTGTTGATTTTTAATTGCTGCCTATGCCGTATTCTAGTATACTTGTGCAAAGGGAACCAAGACGATATGGACTATTTTGTTAATTATTTTCAGTGTTTATTGTACGAGGGAGTTCAGCCGCACGCTTCCTCAGAATGAAACTAAATCTTACATGTGATCTGTATAACAATTTTAATGCATATCAGATGCAGCAATGAATGATGGGAGTGGATTAAAGATTATAGAAAGAACATTAAATATTAACAGGTGATTCTTACAAGATTCTGTATTTTCTGATGATTAACTTTCAATAGTGTCATCAGAGTGTGGTGGATCAGGTTTTCATCTGTAATATGTCTGAGTGAGTTCTCAAAGTTCCCACGGCCACACTGCTATTACAAACCACAGCAAATCATTCATCTCTGTGAATTTTTCACAAATACAATCAATTGGATAAAAAAACCCTAACTAAACCAACTACCTGTGGAGACATCAGTGTGGTGGATATGTGATCAGTCATCTATTAATTTTAGTGATGACCGTATGTGTGCATTCACGGCCATGTAGCTCAGTAATTAAATATCAAATAAAACGCCAACAGCGGGGGAGAAAAAATAAATAAAACGACTCCACACATGCATATCAAACTGCCTGCTTAGTTTCCCTATTTGTTGGTGTCAGTAAAAAATGCTCATAGAATGAATGAAAAGTCAACAATCTTCAAAAATCTAAGAATTTATGTAACACACGATAAGCAATTTGGATTGATGTCAGTCCTGTTCTCGCTTTGTGAAACAGAGCAGCTGCTCGGTCCTGAGCCATCTTGATGGTCTCAGCTAACAAAATGTTTTGAGTTAAAATCCAATTTCTTTGCTACATTCAGAATATTAGTTAAAGCTCCACCTGCCAGTCCCAAAAGATGTTTTACAAAAGTATTTGCGGTTAGTATTTCAGTCATGCGCTATTATTTCAGCCTTGTTGCTGTAAGGTATGCACCTGGAAAGATGAGTCCTTTTAAAAGGCAAAATACAAACTTAAGACAGTCTGCCTGCCGTAAACGGGAGATAAATACTTAAAACCAAGCATTGCTCTAAATAACTCTTTCCACACACAAACGAGGTGGTTCGCTGTTTCTAACCCAGAAATACAGCGAGAGACATGAGAGAAAGTTTGTACCTGTGTGTGTATGTATGTGTGTGTATACAGCTGGTAACAAGCTGTAGGTCTGCAGGTCAGTGTCCACCGCTTAGTCAACATGAACTCTCCTCTCTTGTCTTCTCCATCAGCTATTAACCAAAGAAATGCACTCTCACGTTCCATCACGTTACAACACAATCCATTCTCATTCCACTATTCCATACAAATATATGTAGAGAGAGAGAGAGAGAGGGAGAGAGAGAGAGAGAGAGAGAGAGAGAGCGGGAGAGAGAGACGTTATCACACAAACACTTGAACCACCGGTGGATCAGCCTGTTACCATCACAGCCTGTTTGTCTGTCGACTAATATTCCAATAGATGTGCATGCAGTATTATTACCTCTTGAAATGTAGTAATGGATAATCATAAATGTCGCACTTAAAAAGGCGACATTTATGGCTGTTATCGCTCATGAATCATACATTTAACATATATAATGGAGTTTTGTCAAAAAAATTTGATAAAAATGACATTTCATCACAAGTCTATAGATATGAATATAATTTTAACAATCGAAGGTTCACTCACAAGTATTTGGAGCTGTACTAAAATAGACGGTCTAGCTGGACCCACCCGCTGGATGGTGTAAACAAATTGTACGTATGAAAGTGAGTGACAGCTGTTCTGCCAGCAGGTCTCTGCATGGTACAAGGTGTGAATTTGGAAAAGTGCAGCCTGTCGTCATCTTAAATCCTGCAATGTTTTCTGCTTGACCGTGATGTCTAACCATGTTGTGTAGGACACGATGAGTCTCTGATGAACGTTGATGAGCTTTAAAAGTGCGTCTCCTCTTCAACAGTTACAATCATTTTTATGACAAAAACAAAGAGGGAAACTTCACTCAATCATGCAGTTTGAGTTATTTTTCCCCAAGCCAATAACACACACAGTCATCATACGAACAGAACGCAGACACTATAAGACGACATTGGCATTGGCAGTTGATCACTAGAGAACAGAAGTTTGGTTGTTTATTGACAAAGTGATTTTGTGAAATATTTACGTGGATCAATGACAGATTAAGTTGGTTATGACCACAGTCATCTGTATTCCCCATGAACATTCGTGAATACAGGTCCAGCAAAATCAGAACAGTACCTCGCCAAAAAGCAAGAGAGCAGAGCAGATTGATGACAGAGTGTTTTATGTTTACACATAATTTATGATATTGAATGACCGCACTGAATAAAGATTGAGAGTTAAAAGAATTCTAAGGTCATGTGTTTCTCCTCAACCCTTAGATGATGAGCAGTAAAATTCTTACACATAAAAAGTTTTCGGTTGGTGGGGCCCATCTGTGTGTGTGTGGTATGGTATGGTTACATGGAGGTCAGAGGTCACAGGAAAGCACAAGCCAATGTCTTCTTGTTTGTTTGCCATCATTTCCTTAAACACACACTCATCCCAGTACAGTGTTACACTCTGCCATGGTGGCCCCAACAACTCACAGATGGCTGCTTACTCTAGCCCATGCCCCTACTCTATACACACACACACACACACACCTCCAACCCAACACTCAGCTACTTTATGTTATAACACAAAAAGATTGCGTAAACAATTTTGAGAGACATGTGTTTGTATAAACACACAGGGAAAGGGCTTTGATGCATGCCGGACTTTATTATCAGGCACCAGACTTCACAAGCAGAGGCAAAAGTGTGACAGACAAACACAAATCTCCCTATTAACATAGGCCACTTGATCTCTATTTTCACTCTTCAGGAGTTTGTCTGCTGGTATGAATATAGGGGTGAAGTGACTTCAGTCTCATTACCAGGCACATAAGGAGACATAAATAGGCTCATTGTCAATTATTTGCAACACATGCAGGCCACAATTTTCCACTCTCCAGATATTCTAAGCCCACAACCGCTACCAGAGATAATAAGATCAGAATTGAAAATAGCTAATGGTAGTATATTTAGTGATGCACGGTGGTTAAGTATGTCCTGATTTCATACTTTTCATTCACTGGGGGCATGGCCTCATTTTCAATGACGTCCAGACATACATGCAAGATAATTAATCAGAAAGCAAATATAACAGCAGAACATTACTAAAAACCCTGACATTCCAGGGCAGACTCATTTGCGATCATGGTTTTAAATTGGCTGATCGGTACAATTGTGTTTAGTTTGTGTGTTGTGAAAATCTTCCCCGTGTGTGCAGCACAAAAACTAAAGGTAGTTTTCCCAAAGTTAATTTTTGCTGGCGGGATTTTGGGCATTAGAAAATCACTTGAACAGGCCGAATAAAGAGTATGAGACCAGTTTAATTCAGGAAGTGATGTATGATGGGATGTTGCCTTTCGAGGCAGTATAAATAAACAGGATGATACTTTATTGATCCCCTCAGAGAAATTAGTTCTCTGCATTCTCACCCATCCTCAATGAGGAGCAGTGGGCAGACAACACATGCAAATGCAAAACACTACAGCGCCCGGGGACCAACTCCAGATCTTCCACCTGGCCTTGGTTAGGGACAACGGCAGCAGCGATTAACCTAACGTACATGTTTTTGTGGGTTGGGGAAATCGGAGCACCCGGAGGAAAGCGACACAAAGGTGTGGTGGTCATGTCTTAGGCATGCTGTTAGGCATGCACACACAACCTTTTTATACAACGTGCAATGTTGAGTAGAGTAACTGTCACCAGTAATGAATGTTAGGGTGAAATGATAAACGGAGTCTAGAGCGAGACAGGGTCGTTGGCTGTAGCCACAGGTACACACACACGCGGAGGAGAACACAGCCAGCATGAGCTTCTTTTATTATCTTTGAACATAAATCTTTTTAACTTGACTGAGCTTTACGGTGCTGAACTTTCCTGTTATCGTCTGTCTGTCTGGGTTCAAGAGTGGAGGCTGAAGCGTGTCTATAGATATCATGACCATAATCCAGGACAGACAAGAAGACTCATTTATCCTCCTCCGGTTCAATATAGGAATATTATATTTGCTTCGTTTCTGTACAGGTATCTAATTTGTCACAGTTTGTTAACGAGGGTGTCAATCTGAAATTTTTAAGTAATGTTTTGATCAAAGCGGATACCAAGATAATTTATACTATGACACTTTTTCATTGCTGTGTCTGTTTAAAGTCATAATAAAAAAAACCAAACATTTTCCACAATTTCTTTATAGCATGAAATATATTTAGCCTTGTTTGCATTTGGCACTAATAAAACCCCCCAAAAAACTTCAAGTGAAGCTGTTTCAAATTTCATGATTTCCTGCTTATTTATGTTCCCACTCTTATAACTTTCTTTTTCTTAATTGTTTTTGTATCATTATGGAGCTGGACTTACCAGATATGTAATACATTGAATGGACTGTTATGGAACCTGGATATCAGACTTAAATGACCTGAAAATGAAATCAGCAGAGTATCACTTTACATGTCTTCTTTAGCTGTTCTGAAAGTGTAAAATTTGAGGAAATGACATACAGAGTACGCATTTTTGTACTTTTACTTAAGAGAATTTACTACTATCACTACCACTATTACCACTACTAGTAATAATTATCATCATAATAGTACTACACTCCATTATGAACTTTCAAGGCAGACAAAGTCACCTTGCAATCCATTAAAGTACCACAGAGTCAATTTAAAAGAACAATGCCAATATAGCAATACATGTTTACTTTATTGAAGTAAAAAATCTATGTGCTTGTAATAAATTTCCATATGAGAACGGATACTTTTGCTCAAAGGACAATCAAATGAAACTTGCACAAAACAGAAAAGCGATATATTGGAAAGTATTTTCCTGCAAATTCCCAGTAAATACTGCATTAATACGTGAAATACCCCCACGGCACAAAAAAAACCAAAACTCAATGTAAGAATGCACACGTGACTGAATTAGATTTTGTATGCATTTTGATAGGAGAGAGGCTTTCATTTTTATGGATTTTGGTGGCATGATGTGGGACCATCGTGTGGACTCATCACCCACGTGGTGCAGGTTGCAACCCCTGATAGGCAAGGGGAACCAGCGGAGCGGTTCTGGATGTTTAGAACTTCGACAGAAGAAACTTTAAGGACACTGAATGTCACCTCTCTTGGGGGGCCGTGAGCACTGAACGAGTGCATGAAGTTATCTTCTGCACAGTTGGGTGAAGAGATGGTTGAGTTGTGAACCAATCACTACTTGGAATATTGAGTGAGAAGCTGCCGCACAGACGTGCTAAGCCCGAATGGGTACCGAGGGTATGCTAGGAACAACTAATAGAGGAACCTGTCCAGAATGACTTCACCCATCTCTGGAGGAGCTTCTCCTACATTCAGGAAGAGTCAGAATAGCTCCTGCCCCAGGTGAAGGTGTTCCGCTACCTAATGAGGGTAAAAGGGATCAGGAGATTGGTCACCGCTTGGGTGCCACAGCTGAAGTAATGCTAGTGTTGTACGGGACCGTGTTGGTGAAGAAGCTGTGCTGCAAGGTGAAGCAATTTAATTTATTTTGCTCCCCAATTCCACCCTCAGCCATGGTCATGAGCTGTGGGAAGTGACTGAAAGAACGAGACAAAGAGCAAAGAGCAAAATGACATGAACAAGATTAGAGGCATTGCATTGTTTAAAATCTTATCTTATACTTTACAGAACGCGCAGTAGTATGATACCTGAGATGCTGCAATCACTTCAGCAGGCTATTGTTACATTATCTTTAACGTCACATTTCTTTACCCAGGCTGTTATCGCTCATATTAATGCATTCAGAATGTCTCACAGCCTGGTGAAAATAAACATGGACAGCTATGACAGGGTCAGTGGAGGACAGAGTAAATGCAAATGTCATACAGTAGATCTAGAAGCTTCCATCCAAGCTGACCTTGAGGGTTAGCCCAGTTGAATGTACATTAATTCTAGCAAACAATTGTGTTTCCATTTATTGTCTTCCCCTGAATCCAGGGGTAAATCCCCAGAATGCCCTGGGCCCTGTTTCAGACAGCGGATTTAGTGAAAACTCTGAGTTTGTTTACCCTGATTTGAGGTGAGTTTTCGGTTTCACAAAGCTGAGTCAGTTACCATGGCAACATACTCGGTGAATCTAAACTGCTCGCTGACAGGTTTTCTTCAACTAACCCCGAATTCCTCCTCCAGCGTATCTGAAGCCTGCAGACTGAAGTAAGTGCCAGACACGGCGTCTCTTTTTCTCGAAGAGAAAGTTGATATTAAAGCACAAATTCTCCAGGCTGGGTGATCAGACTGATTAGTGTTTTCATTCCATCCCTGATGTTTACCCGTTTTTCTGCACAATAAGTGATTTACTTGCACAATAATCTCAGTGCCCATACCGTTCATATGACACATCGCGTAGATAGGACGGCGTATTAGGACCACTATAGTAAAAAAATAACATAAGTACGAAGCCAATTTCTCTGGGACTATAAAGTCGCAAATTTGTGCGGTAAAAACAGGGAAAAATTGTGCATAACGACCCAGGCATCTACAGGTCCAGACCTGAGAGGATGTGAACCTCCGCTGATGAGTATTTTTGTCAAAAAAACCCCACATTGCTCATAATCTAATCTATTCTAATCTCATAATTCATTTTTTACCTGCAGTGGCACTAATACGCCGTCGTACACACACACACACACACATACATCTTAGCACATGCTGTACTGTTTGCAATGTTGAATCCATTCTTCCTTCCATACAAGGAAAGAAGTTAAAGTTTAAAGGTTGGTAGCAAGGACTGTTCGATCGAAATTAAATCAGACCCCTGTTCCCTATCAGAAGGACTTACTTCAGCGAGAACCTTTTCAATAATGGCCAGTGAACTGTTCAGTGTTTCCACTGCAAAAATAATGGTGCTTGGCTGGAAAAATGATTCCAACGGCAGGTTTGTGGGTACCAAAAAGTGGCAACTGGGACATTACAGGCAAGGAGACAACCAACAATGAGCCATGCCTGGGGAAGGTCAAGTTACTGGAAACACAGAATGATTCTCAGAATGGGCAAGCTGAGCACCAGTGCTGCGTTGATAGACGAAGTTTGGGTGGAACCAAATGTGTCCCCAGCCTGTTTGTTGTTTCATCGGCCAAAAGGAGAGGGCATTACCGGGCAGGATCATAAAAATGTCAGTTACTGTTTGATTGTAATCAGTGTGTACACAGATGTGCTAACAGATATCAACTGTCCCTCTCCCTATTTAAACACAATTCCTCTGTCTGCTGCCTAACACTGTGGAGTTTCATGTTAGCACGTATTACACGCCTTGTAAACATGCAGTGATGCTGGATTACGGTGAAGGACGGAGCTGTCATTCCTCTTTGCACCAGTCTTTGATGCCACCAAGCCATCTTTGCCAGGGTAAAACAGAGAGACACATGCAGCAGGGAGGAAGGTGTTCTGTTTCAGTATTCACAGGAATCACTGGTGAAAGGTTGTGAAAATAACAGGGCCCAAGCTGTGCGTGAAATTGTGAACAGAGGGATTAATGGGACTGTAAAAAGAGCTTTAGAGACCCAACCCAAGCGGCTTCAGAGGTATTTGTGAGTGCGGGTCCACACAGCTCTTCTAGTGTGTCAGTGTGTTTACTTACACATTAAATCTTAAATTAAACTCTTCACAATAAATGCTTTAAATGCAATGTAAACACCAGAATTTGTTTAAAATAGCATGTATCTAAATAATATTACTCAGCGTAAAAAGCCTAGATTATGCACTGTTGGTTTCCTGAAACATTTGGGATAATTCAGGAACTGTTTGGTGGAGCTCCCACATTCAAACATCACTGATGATCACATCTAAAATATTCAAGTTTTCCTTGGTTTGCTGCAAACCAAAGTTATGAGTTTGTTATGGAAATTACACTGATGATGCAGCATATACATTCGTTTTTCTGAAATCCTTCTGATATCGTAGGTGCAGTGGGAATATGAGAAAGGAATTCAATGAAGGAATCCAAAGTTCCTACTTTGGATTCTTCAGGATTCGCTAAATGATTTTGAATGCCGGTAAATTAGGCACAAAAGTGAGGGAAAAACATTAACTATCGTTTATATCTAATCCTTAGGATGATAGTAATAATATAGTACTTAATTGCTCATCTTTTGTGCGACACAGTAGTTTAAAAAAAATATAAACTATATTTACAAAGCCCTTAAATTCCTAGAGTGTGATGTTCTTACTTTGTTTTTTATCTTCTGTGCACAAGATAATTAACTTGTACATATTGGTAGTCTATCATGGGATAAATATACCTGGTTTTTCATTTTATGGTTTTATTGTGAACTAATAATACATTCATTTGGAATAACGGGCAAACAATATACATTTTTCCAGGTTTATTGAGTTATCTGTGACATTTGGTGAAGATTGGATGAAATTTGTTAGAATGAAAAACTGATTTGCAGAAAATCTATATTTTCATGTAACTTTCAAAGAAAAGCTGCACAAATTCCCACAAAAAAAAGCCACGAGGATCTTGAGGATAAAGAAGGATTATTGATTTAAGTAAATACTTAATAAATACTTGCAGAGTGTGATGAACACTTCCTGCTATTGTTTGCCATTTTCATTCACTTAACAGTCAGGCACATAAACAGGCAGATACAGTGGGAGCTCTGAGTCTGCTGTGAGTCTGTGCTTCGTAACCTTTTGTTCGTCAGCAGACGAATCAGGATCAACTGTGTTGATTGCAGTGACATTTTCTGACATTTGAGCATATGGACACACACATCTCAAATGGGATGGGAATATCTTGTGTGAGTAAGAATCAAGATAATCCTGAAAACTAACACTGAAGTCTGTTGTCTCCTTTTCAGGGATCAATATCACACACGCTGCTCCTAACACAGCTGAGCTCCAGCTGTGTGAAATCAGACTCAAAGACACCACTTATTCCAAAAAGATCTGACATGCATGTCTGGATACCTTTTATGTACACAGTGACATACAGTACAATTCATTTGCACTTCGCCTTAAACCATTTACCCAAATCAGCATTTTAAATATTATATATATATATTATATGTGGGTATAAAATGTGAATAATTTGATCTTATAAATAAGAAATAAAATAAACCAATTGATTAAAGGGACTTCCAGGTTTCCTGAAATAAACCCAGGCATTGTCACACTGGGTACAAGAAAAAGGGGCATACTAACTGTCCCTCCCAGCAGTCATGAAATCCCCACCCCCAGGTGGATGTAAGTCTTTACAGGTCATATGAATACAGAAGAAGAGTGGTAAACATATCTGGAGGTGTGCTCAAGTCTGAACATGGCTGAACTCCTCCAATTATGTCATGTGGTGACAAATGTGAGGTGTTTTTTGCTGATGGTGTAATTGTGATTTTTTTTTTTTAATAAAGAAAACCTAATCCCCATATTTTTCAAAGTTTTAGCTCCTGGTGTAGAAGGAGCCAAAGTCTGCTTTCTCAGACACACAGCCTTTACCTGTAATACATACTTTCACTGAACGGGGTCTTCTAACATATTTGGGGAAATGAAGATTGTCTAATAATTTGAAAGAGCCAAAAAGTGAGTGTGGAATGATGTGTGCGTAAATTTTACCGGAACATTCTCTGTAGCAACAGCAGCTCTTCACCTGTCTGGGCTCAGCTACAACAAGCATCTCAGGTTTCCCCACAGAGCACATTCTAAAGCCCAGTCGTAAACGGCACAAGATTAGCCATCCTGCACTTTGTGCTTCCTGGTGTTTCCCTCAGGGTGACGCCACCAGAGCAGCTTCTTCCTGTTGGCACCCAGCAGCAACTGCAGAACCAAAGTAGGAGAAGCAGGACTGTTCAATGTAAAATGTATATATCCTGGAGTAATGGACAGGTTGAATATATTCACTTATATACTCAATATTTTTCTTTGTATACCCTGATGGAGCAGTACGACCTTTACACTCTCAACCGAGCTCATTATAGCCGTTCTGATTTATGATTCACATATTTGATTCAATATGTCAGAACCAGAATTATTGCACTGTAGCAAAATAAATGTAAAACACACCATCAAGATATTACTCATTTTGGGTGATTACCACATTAGAGGAAAATTTAAAAAAAGGATCCCCTCCCCTCTCCTCTATTGTAACAACCTCGGAGCTTGTGTAATGAAAAAGCCATCGTAAGCAATTTGTCAGTGAATCTTGGATGTGTGAAGATGAGGCGAGCCTCAGAAAACCTTTGGAAAACATACTACATGAATCTATATGTTAATGCCATGGAGCCTCCATTTGACTAATACAGGGGAGGTGTTGGAGGGAGAGAACAGAAAGGTTCATCTCACTTCACGTGCAGGAAATGCCAACATCATCCAATTAGTGTAACAAGCATTAGTTAACCCCTCGTACTTGTGACTGCACCTCCAAGGGTTTGCAGCAGCCTGTTGAAAGGGCTCCAAAACCATTATCACATAGTCTTTTGTTTCTAAAAGCTAAGGAGTTGGTACTTTGTGTAAAAACATGTTTTGGCTGAGACTTAAGTACAAGACAGATGAGGCTTTTTTCTTTCGCAAGTTTGACAATTACTGCAGCATTTTGACCAAAAATAGACGCTACAGAGTGTTTTATGCTGAATGAGCTCCATATGACCACATTTACAAAGGTTGGGTCCAAGCACCAGAGAACCAACTACTGAATAAGTAAGACACTTCAGTGCTTCTTTGTATTTCCTATGCTTTTCTGTGTAGTGCAGCCTGGAGACTGAATAAGAAATCAAATCAACCACACACTTTTCCAACTCAGTTTCTATTGATTTATAAAGGCTGGCATTTCAGCACTAAAACAGCTGCTTAAAAGATTTGTTCAGTTGCGAGTGAGTCACTGAGCTGGGGTCAGAGGTGTCTCTGCGCCTGTTGAGGGTCCTCAGTTACCCAGAACACCTGACGTCCGACCAAGTGAAGGATAAAACCCAACCTGAGACACAACTAATGCTCAACGCAGTTTTAGGGCACATCCAAATAAAATTACTACACACACATCCAGCATGTCTAATCGACCAGTGGAAGCCCAGCCTGACAAATCAAAACCGATAAGCTCTGAAATCAGCCTTTTCAGCCATAGGAGATCAAGGTCAGTGATACTAATTGGTTCGTTAGCACTCCTGACAGTCATTTTTAGTAATTGGAGTTATTTGAGGCCACGTGTAAATGACAATTGTTGGAGTTGTCACAAGGCCAAATGTGAGCTGCTGTTAAGTCTCCTGTGAAGGGATGAAAGGATTGTAGGTGACCACTAAGTGGTGTTGTACAGCGCCTCCTCTGGTGAGAGATGGTTTCTCAATGTTGACATAAATCAACCATCTGTCCTCCTTATCCAAAAGATGTATTATGTTGTCCTCCAAAGGGTTTTGTTTCTTTGCTATACAAGTCATGCCTTTCCTCTCTGGATTGGACTGTGTATCTAGATTGCTTTTTTGTACGACGGGATGCAGTGTTTGTTTAAAATCCTCCTGGGTTTCTCAGATACTCCAGAGACGTAAGGGATGTTGCATTTATTCCTTACCACCCACACGGTTGGTCCAGTTGTTGTATCCTCATCACCAAAAAATGCTCAAACGTAGAGAGAACAAACGGTCACATTAATGTTCTTTGTGCTTGTTCTTTCCATGCGATGTAAGGATGCACACAAATTTTAATTTCTTAACCGAGACAAAACATAAAATGCAAAGGAAAAATTGCGTGGAGGGGAAAAGGAAAAAAAATCTAAAATAACAAAAAACACCCCAGCACTCCTGCCTTATTGGCTCATCAACTGCAGATGTGGTCATTAGGCACACCTGTGTCCAATTGTTATCCAAGCTGTTGCGCCATGAGCCACAATGTCTTTGGCACACAAACACACACAAACACCCAAACCAATCCCTCTGTTACAATGGCATAGAGACTGAAGGCCATTCTTCCAGTCTCAGATCTGATTCTGTATTCATGCACACGTAGCAAGAGTCTCATTATATAAACAAGATAAGAAATGACTAAAAGAGCAATTCTTTTCAATTCAGATTTCCTTACATTTTACCCTTGTGGTCCCCATGTTGGCAACATGCATCCATGTTTGATGCACCCAAGCAGCATCTAATAATCCAATGAAATTCCAAACAGCTTTTCCTCTGATTTCCAGTAGTTATTTTACAATATTTCCAAATCAATCAGTCTTACCAGTATGAGGTGATTGCAAAAGTCAGATGAATTGATGGCATTGGAAGAGATGGCTGTATATTAAAGGCAAATCCAACAATAAAAAAGCATTTCGCAGTGGTCTAAAACTGTATGGCTGCACACCTGTGGCTTGAGCGTCCTGCCGGCCATAATGGTCTGAGTAATAAGGACCAGGTGCTGCAGTCACCTGTCTCCCAAGCGGGCGGAGCCACAACACACTGCCAATTTCCTTGCAACTGCCAGCGAGCATCAATTATTCAAATAATAAGTCATAATAATATCAGTCATGGTTATCATCATCAATCAATTAAAGATGCAACACTTCATAAGTGCTACAACAGATGATCTTAATCTCAATAAACAAAACCAAAATATTCACTAAATTACTAAATCAAGTATTTGGCTCCAACAATGACTGATTATGTGAGGGATGGAAATTCAGACGAATAATACTGTTTACCCTCAAGACATAAGAAGCAGCAGAACTGGGTTATGATGTTTAATAGCATAAGGAAAATCAGACAATCATGGAGAGGGGGCACCCAGACTTGAACTAGGGACCTCTTGATCTGCAGTCAAATGCTCTGCCACTGAGCTATACCCCCTCACAACAAACAATGATATATCGTATAATATATATAACAATACATAATAAACATAGAATTTTTTGTGTAGTTTTGCTACTATAGTTTTTGTATGAGTTTTACAGTGAGTACGATCTAAGGAATATAATACACATCAGCAAACATTTTCCCATTTTATCTTTATGCATCATTCACTGTACACTGGTCTTGAAATGACACATAAAATTAGGGAAATAAGCAACAAAGACACGTTTCGCTTTATGTCATCACAACAAAATCAATAAGAGGAAACGCTATTTCTGCAGTTATTCCTCCATTATTAGTCTGTGCTTGTTTAATATAACATAGCTGATGAATTGCATACACTGCAAAACAAAGTACAGCTACTTCACAAGAAAAATTATTCATTTTGTAAGAACACAAGTGTCTTCACTGCATCAGAAATTGTTTGTTACTCCCCTCTTACCTAGAACAACGCTCCATCCCTCCATACAATCCATGACACAATATCACGCATAAACAATTACAATTACAATTCGCATTTAGCAGACGCTTTTATCCAAAGCGACGTACATAGGAGAATTACAACAACACAAGCGAAGATTTATGCAGTAAATATAATGACAATAAGCACCACGAGGCTCAGGTTCCGGTCCAAGGGACCAAGTTGCTTCGTGGCAGTGCTACATGGCAGTGCAAGGAGGCAAGACAGAGCAAGACAAAGTGCATATATGTATAAGGACAGTTTATGTTGTGAGAAGGTGTTTCCTAAAGAGCTGGGTTTTTAGCCTAAACGCAGTGTGAGGCGAATCTGCACATTTGTGGAAATGCACAAGAAGGTGACAGATTAAAAAATGTACATGCTGAGTAAAACTACTTTCAATCTAATGCACGAAATTTAAAAATAATCAGAGTCTTTAAATTCATGTTCTGATTGTGACTGTGAATGATAGTGACCGGACCAGGTGCCGCAATTAGCAACTGATTTTATCCGCATAAAACCTTTCCTGTCTTGCTATTGACTGACTGGACAGCACTTAGTGCTTCCTTGCTGGTTTCTAAGTAACGGGTGTCTACAGTATGGACACAATGTTACATCAGGCTCCTTGATGGTTTGTAGGAGACCTGCTGGAGAGGACAGAGTTGTTTTAAGGGTTTAATATGATGGTAATGGGTGAGGCAGCAGCAGAGCCCACTGAGAGGACTAAAACAAACATCCATCAGGATGAATACGACACTTTTCTCATCTGAGACCTCCCACACTCGCACATCTTCAGGCCTAATTGTGGATTCTGGTGTATTGATTTCCACCAGCATTCTTTATTTGCCATAGCAGCCACACATAATTCACATTTTAGTGTGCTTCCAAGGGGGAAAAATGCCTGAAATTCTGTGCATGGAATCAGAGCGAGACTTCTGCACTGTAGCATTTGCTTGTATCATCTTCTTCTCATGTGATTTTGTCGCAGAATCATTTCTTGCTACATTTACATAGCCTCAATAGCCCAGTTAACTACAATAGTCAGCCCGAAGCCTCATTTGGATGGGATTAGTTTTATGTACATATGATTATAAAGTAATTATCACACAATGTCCATAATGTTTACATACTCCTCGCACACGATTTACACATTATTGGATCATCGCTTTAAAACCGTCACAATCTGCATTCTAAATAACAATTTGTAGGTCTTCTCATGAAGGTGAGGTGGTAGGGTGTCATTCTCATACCTGAAGATGCCACAGGTGTAAGTCCTCTAACAAGTTCTTGTTCTGTAATTTCATAGTACAAGCTGCCATTGCCATTTTGGGGGGGGGCTCAAATGTGCTACATGTGAGATTCTTTATGCCCTGTATCTGTAGATACGTCACCATCTCTTTCCATTGTGGTAACATATAAAGGACTTTGCCTTCTCTCTTATCACATGGGAACCTACAGGAATTCCCCTTTTTATTGCAATCCACCCACATAAATGTAACAGTTTCTACACAAAAGACATGAGGCTCTCACATGCCACATGCTTCACACCAGATGGTGTAGCGACGGAAATGGCATCGTAACAGCAGCAGCCGAATTAAATCTCCGTTGCATATCCAACAATTCAGCCTTTTCTTGTAGTCATCACTTTGTCTTCGGAGCACATTCAGAGGCAGTTTAGTGTCTTTATGGAAGCTCTATATTTTGGACCTACGATAAGTGCATTTTGAGTTTATAACTCTGTGGTTAAAACAGCAGAGATGTGCAAAAGATGTGCAAAGCGCAAGACAAAGTGATCATTTCAAGACTTCAACTTGTATATGTATTTAAGACTTCCCAGATTTTTTACATTTTACGCAGCGTGATCATATCTTATTGCAACTAATGATGTTATTCAGATGAATGTTGGATAATTACAGCGTGTGTAAACATATTCCTTTACTCCTACCCAGGTTTGAATGTAGAAAACAAAACACAAGCCATCTCTGCAA
Organism: Brotula barbata; assembly: GCA_900303265.1. Taxonomy (NCBI): domain Eukaryota; kingdom Metazoa; phylum Chordata; class Actinopteri; order Ophidiiformes; family Ophidiidae; genus Brotula; species Brotula barbata. The sequence continues at coordinate 17,888 of OMNV01029185.1, read as the reverse complement.
AACAATTTAATTGGTATCAGTCAAAACACACTCCACATACTGGATTTGTTTGCAGCTATACTTCAAAATCATTAAGAAACATTTACTCAATAAATAAAATTTTTACCCCTATGCGCTGGAGCACGGTGGGTCTGAGCATATTTACAATACACCATAAATAACTTTAAAAGCAGATTGTATAAATATAGGCTTTTCTGAGGATTAAGGAGAACGTGGAGAACAACATCCAAGAGGAAAACTTAAACGGTGTCGTACAAACATGCCAACTTAACAATCATTAACATTTGCTTTAGGGTTCTGTCATGAGAAATGTTATTAGGCTTCTTTAACAGGCATTCCAGCGGGTCAGGTTGCATACGTGTGTGTTGATGTCTTCTTATGATCGCTCAGAGATGTTGCCACAAATATCAGGAGTGAAAGTACGTCCTGCATTGTCATTTTTACAGATGGTTACAGTTGGGTTTGAAGTGAATACAGTGCACAAATACAACAGATCATTTCAATCAAAATATTTAATACCTGCACCACGAATACTGTACTTTCATCATGTAGTAAAGCGGCACGATCCTGCGTCATCCATCACAATGTTTTGAGTACTTGACATCAACGCTGTCATATTTATGATAAAACCTCACACCTGTGTTTTGATTGTGATTTGTAAAAATGTCACAGAGGTGTCACTGACAGGAAAATTGGTATATAATTCTTGTCAGCCGGTCTAAAAAAAAAACAACAACCCCAAAACACACACATATACATGTACAGTACTGTGCAAAAGTCCACCACTATCAAACCTGGTGTAATGGCCCTTTTTCCCAGCAGTCATCCTGACAGGAAATAGTGATGAAAGTAGGACAAATACAGGTGTTAGCAATGACACTAATTAGGGTTCCATTCCATTTAGGTTGAAGAGAGCCTGGTTCCTGCTATTGCTATTAGGAGGTCACACTAAATCCTCGACACTTAAGCCTGTAGAAGCTGTTCTTTTCTGATGTTTTACTGCTTTTTAATACTGCATACACATTTCCTGTATTTTCTGGTTGTTTTCTGATAAAGAGATAGATAGCATTGCTAAAACAACAAATCTAATGGTGGCCTAAGACTTTTGCACAGTACTGTACATATGTATTGGTTTCAGACCAAATTGAGAAAATGATCTTAAATTCGAACAGCAAACTGTCACAGAAAAGAAT